>CM053033.1:60778928-60936726 GCA_028564925.1 Lithobates sylvaticus | reverse complement strand
ATCCTTTAAAACCAATTGTTTGAACACCTCAACATGATTATTAGAGGGTTGCTATGGATTGAATAAAGAGCGATTTTTATAAACCACTATCTATTCCAATTGATGTATTATCTTTTCTTTTTGTGGGGCCTGATTTTATCCCCAGGAAATACCTTTTCCTATTTATTTTCCTGATGTATTCGTGCACATCAATATAGACTTTAAACTAATTGATAGGTTTTTTTACTGCACATTTCAAACCAGCATTTAATATATTTATTTCTTTGCTAGTCAGATCAACTTTTGCCAGATTATAAATGCCTGCTAATAATATGTCTCCCTTCTCCTTTTTTTGTTGGATTCTTTGTCCACTTCTACAACCTCTCCTACCTTTCTTACTGATGTCGCCAGAGGGCTGCGGGGTCTTCCCCTTTGAGGTGTATTCCACCACACCTGTTCTCTGGGTTGTTGTGAGATTAGTGGAGGACGTCCTGTCCAACCTCTCCAAGGATTACCCCCTCTTGGTCTTGATCATCCCCTCCCCCCTCTCCCTAAAAAAGGTCTCATTTGTTTCGGGGGTCCCAAAGTTGTTACTGTATATTACCTCATAACGATTGGCAGTAGGAATCGGATGGGTGCTCCACTGATCCCTATCTTCATATCTGTGATGTCCTCCCGGCGATTCACAGTATTGCTGATCGAATCCTGGATCAGGGTATGGAATAAACAGGTCTCTCTACATAACCTTGTTGCTGATTTTTCTGTGGCTTATTATATTGATGTTCGCCTATATTTTGTTGGTGCCATTGTTTCAGTTGAGTGTTATGTCTCTCATTCTTTCTACCTCTTTTACCCATCTGTCCTCCCCTACCACTTTGTATAGGGGGTTGGGGGGCCTGAACACACCCTGTTTCACTGCGGGTTAAAGGTATATTCTCAACCTGCACTGGGAAATTCCTAATCGGTGGGGGGACCAAATCAAGACTATTCCTCGTATCTGCAATTGGTACATTAGTTCTTTGCCAGAGATAGATTGAATTGTTCTTAAAATCATTCATATCACTATGAAACTTTTTAAGTTTCTTATTTCTCCATCAAAGTACTAAGGTACCAATTGCAGATACAAGGAATAGTCTTGAGGAATAGTTGTTTTTCTGGCACCTAGTTGCAGTAGAGTTCCTACTATATATACGTTACCTAAGGTTCATAAGGATCCTCTTAATCCTCCAGCCAGGCTGATAGATAATGGTATTGGATCTGTTTCTGCTAGAGTTGGACAGTATCTTCACCATTTTCTCCAAGAAAGTGTGATACAAACTAAGTCCTTTTTAAAAGACACTACAAGTTTTTTACAGCTTCTGAAAAATGTAGATATCCCGGACCATAAAGAATTTTTTTTTTTACAGCGGATGTCGCATCATCGTATACTGCGATTCAGCATGATGATGCCCCTTCTGTCACTAAATTGGGCATTCAGTCAGAGGGATGATTTGCCATATATACAGAAAAAGGTTTTAGGCATGGCTTTAGCATTTTGTGGTTTTCTGGAAAATTATATAATCAGAAGATGGGAGTAGCAATGGGCACTAACTTTGCACCAAACTTGGCTAATCTTTTTAGGAGTGAATGGAAAAACAGATGTATTTATGGCCAATAGAGGAGTGAACTTTTATTTTACAAAAAGTTTATAGATGACCTGTTCTTTATTTGGACTGGAACAGAATCATCTCTGACAGAATTTGTTGAAAGTCTCAACCAAAATAATAATAACATAAAACTAGAGTGTCATAGAAGTAGAGAACAAATAAACAACCACAAATTATAAAGAAATGCTTTGTAGAAAAGGGCTATAACTCGGGAGAACTAGATAGAGTCCTGTAAGAGGTAAGACGCCATTCAAGCTATGTGCTTGACAAATAAGGTTAAATCTAATGATGATGGTCATGAATGGGTCTTCATTAGTAATTATCATTCACATTACAAAGAAGTAGAAACTATTTTTAGAAAGTACTGGTCAATTTTAGGTATGGATACAATTTTAAGTAAAACAGTACCTAAAGATCCAAAGTTTATTTATCGGAAAAGACCCTCATTTGGTGACAAAATAGTAAAAAAAATATTAGATCCTCCAACCAAACCCTTGATGATCTGGGATAGAGGGGGTTTTTATTCCTGCCACAGATGTTTATCATGTAGGCAGGTGAACTCACATTTAAGAGGTATGACTGAATTTTGTTCAACTGCCAATGGCAAAACTTTTAAGATCAAAGATCTCATCACATGTAACTTGACTCTTGTGGTATATGCATTACAGTGCCCATGCAGCCTGATGTATATAGGCCGTACAAAACGCACAGTGGAAAAAGGAATATCTGAACACATCAACAATATCAAAATAGGTTATAAGGATTATAGTGTGTCCATGCACTTTTGCTGTAAACACAATAGAGACTCCAAAGGTCTAAGGTTTTGGGGCATAAAAATAACTAAATCCATGTGGAGGGGAGCGAATAGATTCAGAAAATTATCGAAGTGTGAAAATAAATGGATATATCTTACAGATACTTTATACTCTAAGAGGATGAATGTAGAACTCGATCTAAACTATTTTATTAGTGATTATTTGTTTTTTATGAATAAAGTATGTTTTATGAATTGCTCAGTTTTAGATGAATTACTGTATTAATACAGATTCTATATAGATGTATTAAGTGATACAATTACTAAATGTTAGGAATTATTTATTAATATTTTTTAACTTTGGGGTGCTGGCTGTTTTAATGCTGTAATTTTATCAAAGGTAGTTTGACATTGCTAAAATATTAATATCAATTTTAAATGAATGTATGTATGTATTTTTATTTTTTTAGATTTAAGCATGGACAAAAAATGTGTATCTTAATTGCTCCCTGACTTGTCCATATATAATATTTTGTGCTATGGGCGTAGGCACTGACAATGCTTATTCTATAGCAGATTATATGTAATTGGAATTTAATTAATTTAATTGAGGTATCATTATTAAATGAACATACATGTTGCAATCGATGGATATCGGGAGGAGTGCAATGTGGCTGATGCGCTATTGTGGGCGATCAATGTAATGTGTAATATATCATCATGATGTTTGGGATATGTGCAAGCATACATGCCTCCACAACCAGAATAATGTATAGTGTTATGTGACGTAAGATGGGTTGATTTCCCTTTATGAGTTTTTCGAGTTAAGGATGTATTGTGCCGTTCAACGGACGATGGGTTAAATTCCCTTGCCTGTACGTGTGTATATGTTAGATGCGCTATGTATATGCTATGTATATGCATCTCTTTGTCATGAGTGACATGGAAAAACTGACTTTGCTGCTCCATGAACGGATGATTTTGCAGGCTGTTACCTATTGTTTATCTGGTGAGTTCACTACCATAGGGGTGATAACGAGGTGTGGTGACGGTCAAACAATAAGGATATATACCGCATGGGACATATATGGATGAACTTTGCATCCAGTGTAGCCTATATCTACAGTGCATTTGGTGGTGTATTATTTCTAATACACTTCAGGTGGTGTATTAATATATATATACAGTCTTGGTGAAGCGTTTGTACCCCAGGGAAGACATCAATTATGTGAATTTCAAAATTGGTAACCTGAGGAGTCCATTTAATAGGGAGCACAATACGGTCCTTGAGATCGGGAGCAGCAGCAGGTGACATGTATGTGTCCAGGCTGTGGTCTTACAACAGCCTGTGTTTTTTGCCAGAACAGATCGAACCCAGGCAATCGCTCCCCAAACTTCATTCCACACAAATTAAATAAATGAAATCAAAAATGCATTCTCTGCACCAAAAAAAATAAAAAAGATCAACTCAAATTGAACAAAAAGAAAATGATAAATTATACTGCTGATAATTCCCAGCCCAGCAGCCTTGTTGAGGGTGTTGGGGCTGCATTGGCCAAGGTCCGCCATGCTGCTGTGGTGGGTGGGGTGGTTGTGGTGTTGGTGGAGGGTGTGGAGGATTATGGTCGATTTTGCATATGTGCGTTTTCGGGTGATTTGGTCCCTCCTCCCCTTGTTGTGGAGCTGAAGGATTATCTCTTCACACATGCTGCACTGGTCCTCCTCCATATCTTTTACGTTGTTTACCGTCATGTAGCCAAAAGCCTCCTGGGCATCAGGAGTCATGCTAATAGCACTTGTGGCATGCTTGAGGAATGCAGCTGTGGCATCACCCAGGTTTCTCAACTTCCTGGCCCTTTTAGTTGGAGGGCAGAGGGGAGGAACCTGGCATTCAGTCTGGCTGCTCGCCCTAGCCTCCTCTTGGCTGAGACTTTCCTGTGTATGAAAATGGGACTTATTTTTAGGTTTTTGGTCATCAATTACACACACTTTTGAGCTCATGACTGTTGCAAATTGAATGTTAACAAATAGAAAACACTATCATTCTGACCCCGCCATTTTTCATTCTTGTCACAATTCTTTTTGACCACTACTGTCTATTGATATGTAAACCACTTTGTTAAAGCAGAAATTTGGGATCAATAACGTCTAGTTAACATCATTCAATATTTGACAACAAATATGTTCAACAATGCTATACCTGGGTTAAGCTGGGCTCCTCCACGTCTTCTTCCTGTGTCAAAGGACCAGGGTGGACCTCAGGAGCCTCAGCTGATGTGGAAGGAAGTGTTGATAGAGATGGGCATGGTTCGGTTTGGTCTGACAAAAAATGCAGGCTGTTGTAGTACCACAGACTGAGGACATATATGTCATCTGCTGCTGCTCCGGATCTCTGGGAATCCATGACCTTCTTGCACTCCCTATTATGTGTACTCCATAGGCTACAAATTTTGGCCTTCAAATAATTGATATCTGCCGTGGTATACAAAGGCTTCACCAATTTCAACAGTTTCTCCATCGCTGCCTTGCTCTTGATTTTGTTTGAATAACCCCTGCTTTTAACTTGCCATAGATATGACAGCTCCCGGTATTGTTGGATAAATTCTGGTAAAAAATCATCTATCCACCATTTTACCTGCAAGACAAGACAAACCCTAATGTCAGGCTAAACTCTCATAATCTGGTCCAAATATTACCAGTTACTCTATTGAAACCATCTATACCCTTTACACCATAACTGGGAGCCACTGCTGTGAACCCCCATGACAATGGAATACATAAACACATTTCAGCTAATATGATTATAGTACCAGAGCTGGAAATGGCCCATTTTGTTTTCTATTGTCTTATAGAGAAATGTATTGATTCCACATCAGATCAGGGGCGGATCCAGGGGGGGGCAACGGGGCAATTGCCCCCCCCCCCCCCAGAAAATAGTACTTACTATAGGCTTTCTCCCTCCGCCAGATTTGCGGTAAGAGGCATCTAAATGCAGCTGCAGGGACTTTATTTCTGCTTCCCCTGGCTCCCATCAGTTCATTTAGAGGGGGCCAGTGGGTCACTATGGGGGTCTGTAATCTATGTGACACGGGCCGCTGCTACATGCTGGCAGAGTTGCAGCAGAGCGGTGCGAGTGTCACTTCACTTCCCTGTCAGGCGGAGTGATCTCCACCTGACAGGAGCTTCCTAGTCCCGGCTGGTGTGACGTCACAATTCAGAGGCGCGCAGGTTTGAAGACAAGATGGACTTGTAGCCAGCTCAGTGCACTGCAAGTAAGTGATCACTTACTTAGCTAAGGCACTGTTATGTTATTGAGCTACGGGCGGTCGGCATTGTTATGTTAATGAGCCACGGGCGGTCGGCATTGTTATGTTAATGCGCTACGGGCGGCCGACATTGTTATGTTAATGAGTTAACACCTTGTCTTACAAGTGAAGTGGTTAACACTTTGGGGGAGGGGGGGGGGGGGGGGGTAAATAATTTACAATGGTAATTGCAATATGGCACATGGAGGGGGTTAATTTACTCATTCATGCATTAGTGACCAGTGGCAATTAACCCCTTTGTGCTGCATTAATGACAGTGGCACCATCAATGTTAATTAACCCCTTTTATGCTACAACATGAAGGGGTTTATAAACACTGCCACTAGTGCCACTAATGCAGCACAAAGGGGTTAATTAATTGCCCATGGTCAGTAATACATCAGTGAGTACATTAACCCCCTCCATGTGCCATATTACAATTACCAATCATTATCATCATGATAATCACACAGTACAGGTGCGTTGAGCCACAGCACTTGTATTGTGTGATTATCATGATAATAATAATGATATAGAATGACAGAAAAATTAATCTTTATGCTTCATTCACACAGGGCGTGCTGCAGACATGCGTCTAACATGCAGGTCTGTCTTTTACTGCATAAAGTGTTACATGCATCCCATTTATTTCTACTGAGACACACAGCCGCTATATCCCAATATGTCATGCGCGGGGATTACAGAATGCATGCAGGGTTTATTCAAGGACCCGCACCAGCATGTCATATTGGGATATAGCGGCTTTTTGTCTCAATAAAATTAAATGGGATAAAACCGCCCCGCTAGTGGCCTTTACCACCGACGCCCACCCGTCCCAGTGTGAAAGTAGCCTTATTTTCTAGCAGTGCCCCTCCCGAGACTAGACTCTGGATCCGCCCCTGCATCAGATATGACTCCTTCTCTCTTTACTGGTGAGAGTTAAATAGAATTCAAAATTTCTGGTGTGGGAAAGTTTTTCCTGATCATAGTAGTATTTTATTTTTCATTGTCATAGTAAAAATTAAGCTGTGTATTAAGCTGGCCTGTCTACTGAAGGTTGGCAGATTTAACTTGTGACTTTTTTTTAAAGATCTCATGTCAAAACATTTTCTTAGTTTAAATACAAAAAGGAAGGGTTATTATTGTTTTCAGTGTCTCCTTTTGGGGGAATTACTTTTACTTTCATCCCAGAAACATAACAGGAAGTGAATATAATTCTCCCCAAAGTGAGGGTAAATCACTGGATCCGTTTCAAAACCTTTTGAGAATTTGCTGTCTTACTACCACCTTGTCAAAGAGATTCATCTAAATGCATTGGGCAAGCAGATCAAGATTAGCATATTGTTCTGCCTCCTTTCTTCATTATAACATCAGATATAGTAGGCTCCAATTACTTGCCAAACTCCTGGAGTGGTTTATCTAGCTAGTTGCCTCTGTGGAGGCTTTTATATAGGGGAAACCAAGCGTCCCCTTTTCAAACGTGTCCGTGACCACATTTGACCTATACTCAAACGCAGGATGGAGACAGCTGTTAGTCGACATTTAGGTACTTATCACAATTTTAAACCCAACGTGATTTAGTTCTTTTTTTTTTTTTTGCTCAGCTTCAAATATTTTGTAAAGTTCTAACTGTAATTGTAACTGTAACTGTAACTGTAATTGTTCTTTGTTATTTTTCTCTTTGTCTATCTATCCTCAATATCATTATAAGTGTGTAGTTTTTTGTATATATTTTGTTTTTCTCTTTCTCTTTATATTTTTGCTTATTTACATGTGTATTTTTGTATATTTTAAGCTCTTTTGCCTTGTTCACCATAAACTGCGGGTTATTGCTTTGGGGTTACTGTTCCCGCAGTGTGACTCCACTCTTGGCCCCTACACATAGGGGGCCCCACTCTGTGGGCTGATTTTGTTCTGTGGGCGCAATCCTTGCAGCCATATGGACACACAGGGTGTTGAGGGGACATCCACCTCAGTCAGTGCCCACTCTCCATCTCCGTGTTGCTCCTGTCCCCTTCCATTGGATGATTTCATCATGTGGTGTCCATCTGGACTTCTACACACAGGCTTTTGCCTGTGTTGTTGGTTTCTTCTTTACTTCTTGAGCGAGGTTTTTCTGTGAGTGACGTGAGGGATAGGTGGCGATCCGGAGCGTTGATCGATACGTTTCATCTTTCCTGCACGCTCCGTTGATTACGCCGTTCCCTCGCGTCTGCCGCTCGGCCTTCTGGTCAATGTAGTTTTGCAAGCCGCCCTGGGTTCGGGGGCACGCGCGGTGGCGCCATCACATCCGCATTCGGCCGGTGAGGTCAGACACCGGCCAACTGGTGAGCACACTTAAGCCGGCTTCTCAGGCATTCCAGTAGCCAGAGATTTGGGGCGACCTGTTAGCCATACTTTCCTGTTTTTGAGGTAAGAAGTGATGTCTTCTCTTTGCACTCTTGTCATGGATGTATGTACTGGGTAGGGATTTTTTGGAGGTCCTAAAAATGCATTTGGTCTTTAATTTCTTTTCCACACATGTCTTTTATATATTGGTTAGTGGGTAAGTCTGAGATGTATATCCCAGATCTCCACTTCCTATTTGAATTTCGGTCTTGTTTTGTTTTTCCTTACACCTGTTCTTTGTTTATTTTGTCATTTGCTGTATTAGCTCATTATGGTGTAATAAGACCCTAGTCATATGTGTCTATTGGCACAGAGTTATCATTTTACATTAATTGGTGAATACATTAATAACATCTCTTTGTATTTGCACCATCAACCATCAAAGAATATAGTCTATTGCTATGTGGCATTGTACTGTATATGTTGTTTTCACAGTATGTGGGTTTATCTAAATGAAGCATGTCTATGACTCCAGAGGGATCATTATATATTCTCCTAATTTTTTTCTTAAATTAATTTTCTCTAGCTGTAGTCCTTAATACTGCGTTTCTACCGGACCTTTGGTTTTTCATATACAGGTGCCCTCCTTCCCTTATCTTTAAGCTCTGAGTCTATTTGCTTTTAGTAAGTATTTTATTCAGGAATTTTTGGATAATATTTTTGAGGTTTATCCCTTATGCAACCCCCCTTTTCTTGTGGGCTGCATTTTTCTGTTTGTTATTATTTTTTTGATAATATTAATCAAGTAGGTCTTTCCTTATTTCCTTACCTTTTTATTGTTAGCTTGGTCATTGTGTGTGCTCACTATGGCTGCATAGTGCTCTCCGTTCTTGATGTTCTCTGCATCGTGGTTGACTCCTCTCCTCCCCTTGGGCTGGGGGGGGGGAAGCTGAGGTGGTGAGTCTTTATCTGTCTTTTAGTGAACTTTGGAAAAATCACTTTTGTTTTTTAATATCTATGTCTGTTATATTTTTCTCATGTTACATATAATTATTTTTTTGTCTTTGTATAGCTTTTTCGCTAGTCTATGGTTGATGCATATATCTCCTGATGAAGCCGCGAGGCGAAACATGTCGGGACAACATACACCCATTCAATCTCTATAAAGCCTCTATGTTTAACCACCAGAATGGAGATACTCTATGAAATCCAATAACTTATTTATCCTGTTATCTGTTTTAGTCTCTTTGTTTATAATAAAAAATATTTTTTATATTTTATATACATTTGGTTGGTTTCCATTATTATTTGTATTTTGGGAGGGGCTATAGTCCCGTCCCAAATCCTCTCTTTCTTTTGAATAAATTATTTCTTGGGATGAGGTGCATATTTTCTTGTGTCTACCCTTAGTCGGACAAAAACTATACAATTGACATTTACATCACACTGCCCGTGCGATCTGCAGCTAGTGTCAGAGCAATCTTAACTAAACTCAAAATGCATGTTGTAAACACAGTGTTTATGCCTACATTGGATTGCACGATACAAAACGACCATGATATCCAGTTGCAGTGCATTATCAAAATTGCTGCATGCACAACTTTGGTGCAGATGTGGTGTGATTAGAGCCATTTAAAATAAATGGGCTCAAGTTGCACAGCACTAAATTGCATGTGAATTGTCCTGGAATGCGGTGCGGTTCCTGTGCGATTCATATGCGATTCATATTGTGAACCTAGGCTTAAGCTAATTTATCTACAAATCTATGTAATGACGACTAGTTATAAATTCCATTGAAAAGGAAAAGTGTTAAAGCATTAGTGGTTATTATTTTTAAATGGATAATAGACCAGAGGGTGCTTTACAATTCTGTAGTTAAATTAAAATACCAACAAAAAAAGGACAATGAAAACATTAGATTCCAAACAGAATCCCTATTCATGTAACAAAACATAATAAAATGGTAAAGTCATGTCCCATTATGAACTCTTTATTAACAGAATAATGGCATAAAAGTAATGATAGACCATCCCAAAATGTTATTATATCAAAATAATGATCTTTGCAATGCACAGACTTTTATTTCACAAGTCATTTGCATGAACATGTAATTTTTGCATAACACCCCTGGGACATTTTCTACTTCTATCTGTGGATTAAATAAATCAAAAATTACTTTTTATCAGCAGGCTTCATATCATCACTATTAACTTGCCCTTCTTTCTTTGTACAATATGTTTCTGCTGGATTCCTTTGATGTGAAGTTGTTTAAGAAAATCCTGTTGAGTTAAATAGTTTCAGGAGATTATTTCTGTTGTTACAGCAGGAAATATCCTCTTGAAGAATGCGCTCCCATGAATACGACAGTCATTTGTTCCTTACAAGTATCTCTATATAAAGTAGATTAGCAGAAAATCTGTGATGATGAGTTTTTTATTCTTTAACACATTCTGTCATGAAAACAATCACATTTCGCTGGATTGTAATGCGGCAAAATAAAGGACAGGACAATGGAATGTTGAGTGTTTGTGAATGAGCATAATGAAATAAGCTTTGTTATTCATTATATAATGACCTTCAAGTAAGTAATTGATATACTACAAATGTTTTTTTTTTAAACCATATGCTATATCTTATTTATAAGACTGTCTCAGCAACCAAATGGAACTATTAACAATTAAATGTTGATTCTCCAGCCGTCCTCTCAAAAAGCAGATTTAATTTGATTGGATACACAATTGGATTGGTGTCATTTAGATTTATAGAAAAAACTCACAACATTTAAATGCGTGTGTTTTTCCACCATTTGTGGTGTGCATGTGCACAAATAAAGTTTACAATTGAAAGTATTACAAAAGGTCCAAAGAGATTGTACATACTAGATCATACTTTCCATTTTTAGACCGGTGCGACTTGTCATGCGATTTGACAGTTCCAAATTGCATGACAAGTCACACCCCATTGCCAGCAGGAGGAATAGGCAAGCACAGATAGAAGGGATGGTAGGGAAGGGAAAGGAAGGAGTGGTCGGGAACTAGAGGAACAAGAAATAAGGGACAGGACAACCAGTCACAATATTTTAGCAGAAAGGGGAGGGCTCTCAGATGTAAACAGTGGGAGTGTTTACATTTGTAATCACTTTGATTGGTCATCACAGAGATTCAAGGCTCAGATCACAGTTGTTCATGGGAACTGCCAAAAAAATTCGTTTCGTTTCGTTTCGTCCCGTTTCGTAATCACACTTTGCCAAAAAAAAATAAAAAAAATGGCGTGGGGTCCCCCAAATATCCATACCAGACCCTTCAGGTCTGGGATGGATTTTAAGGGAACCCCGGCCAAAAAAAAAAAAAAAAAATGGCGTGGGGTACCCCCTCAAAATCCATACCAGACCCTTTATCCGAGCACGCAACCTGGCAGGCCGCAGGAAAGGAGGGGGGACGAGAGCGGCCCCCCCTCCCGCCAGAACCGTACCAGGCCACAGTTGTTCATGGGAATACTGGTCACCCATGTTGTTTTATAAAGTACTAATTATACTAGGCATACATTGCCAATCTTACAACGATACTGAAGTGGTTAAAAGGCACTGTCATTAGTCTGATTTACATTAGTATTAATATAAAAACAGTAGTATAAAAATATGCCAGTCCAATTCCTGTATAATTCTGATACTAGAACAGCGCTGAAATTAAAACAATAATCCTGTGGCCAAAGCCATATCGGATAAAAGTCTTTTGTGCAGTCATGATAGAGGAAACAGTTCAAACAACGTTATAGGTGATCATTGATGATTATTTACAGTGTTCCACCAAAATTTCTCAGATATCACCGCGTGAAGCACACTCCCCTCAGGGGGATAAACTCACCAGAAAACTCTAATAAGTAAGCCTTTTAGAGTAAATGTTCCTCAACAGGTTAAATCTGCATCCTCATCATCCACAGAGATCCAATGGCATAAGGGCTCCTCTCTTCACTGTCAGCGACACATGGCATTTGATTTTATTACGCTGATGACATTGTGGCTGTGCATTTTAATATGATTTAAAATGCACAGTTAAAATACATATATATTTCAACTGTCATTAAACACTTAACTCCCGGAAGGTTTACCCCCTTCATGACCAGGCCATTTTTTGCGATACTGCATTGCGCTATTTTACATGACAATTGCACGGACGTGTGACACTGTACCCAAATACATTTGTGTAATTTTTTTCCCACAAATAGAGCTTTCTTTTGGTGGTACTTGATCAACTCTGCGTTTTTAATTTTTTTGCACTATAAACAAAAAAAGGCCGACAATTTTGAAAAAAAACAACAATATTTTTTACTTTCTGCTTTAAAACATACCCGATAACATTTTTTTTAAAAAAATCAAATGTATTCATCAATTTAGGCCAATGTGTATTTTACTACATATTTTTGGTTAAAAAATTACAAGCATATATTGATTGGTTTGCACAAACGTTATAGCGTCTACATTTATGGGAAGATTTATGGATTTTTTTTTTGTATTTTTTGTATTGAGTACTCTCACTGTACTAATGACACTGGCAGGGAAGGGGTTAACATCAGGGGTGATTAAAGGGTTAAGTGTGCTCCTAGGGAGTGCTTTCTAACTGTGTGGGGGATGGCTTAACTGGAGGAAAATAGAGATCTATGTTTCTGCTTTGCCATCTTCATCTCTGACAGAACTGCCTATCCTGTCAATGATCGGTGGGTCCCGGCGGATATCACATCCACTGGACCCACTGATTGGCTTCTGCTGTGTCTAGTTACAGCGGGAGCAGGTCGCCAGCAGCGCACACATGCGCCGCAGACCCTGTGCACAAAATCACATACAGGTACGTGATCCTGCACAGGAGGGCCACCCTGCCACAGTATATCTGTGTGAGACGGTCATTAAGTGGTTTATATATTATTAGTCTGATTTTTATTAGTATATGTTTTAAAGCTAAATACACAAATTAAATCCATATATAGGAGTTATTTTAACTTTAAT
The DNA here is from genome assembly GCA_028564925.1 of Lithobates sylvaticus. Lineage (NCBI taxonomy): Eukaryota > Metazoa > Chordata > Amphibia > Anura > Ranidae > Lithobates > Lithobates sylvaticus. The sequence continues at coordinate 60,923,715 of CM053033.1, read as the reverse complement.
AATATAAATGTTTCTGTTTTGCCTTGTCTTGAGATACAAACAAGTCAACCAGACAGCAAAGACAGGTTGGTGACCTGCAGTTTCACTGAGGCAGAATGGCACGGCTGGGCAAAACGACATTACCTTACGTCGCTTTGCCTTTTGGCCACTAGGGGCGCACGCGCACCCGCAGCGTGGGCCCAGATCCGTTGCAAATGCCCAGCGGGTACGATGACCGCTGCGCACCCGCGATCGCTCGTGACAGAGCGAGAACTGGGATCTGTGTGTGAAAACACACAGATCCCGGTTCTTTCAGGGGAGTAGAGCCAGATCGTGTGTTCATACTAGTCCGTCACCGATTAATGGAAGGCTTACCGACTATCGTGGACTCAGGTAGGCTTACGCCATATGAGTCAAAATTGCTGTATGGTGTTTGCAATACACCGATGTGGGCAGTTGTTCCAATTTGTGATGTCTGGTAACCAACGACAAGACTATGCGTTGAGTGGTTGATGGAAAGTAGGAGTGGTAGGCAGGTATAGTATGTGGCTCATCCCCCAATGGTATTACCAATAAAGAGAAAATGAGACCATAGCGTAATACCGTCAAGCAAGTTAAAATTTAATGAACATATAAAATGGGTACTCACATGTACAAAAGCTTATTTAGGCATATATGAAAAGAAATTGGCAGCAGTGTCATCAGCAAATCTTTCTCCCGACGCGTTTCGCCTTAATGAGGCATCATCTGGGGGCATCATCTCACCCCCAGATGATGCCTCATTAAGGCAAAACGCGTTGGGGGATGAGCCACATACTATATTGGGGATGAGCCACATACTATACCTGCCTACCACTCCACTACTTTCCATCAACCACTCAACGCATAGTCTTGTCGTCGGTTACCAGACATCACAAATTGGAACAACTGCCCACATCGGTGTATTGCAAACACCATACAGCAATTTTGACTCATATGGCGTAAGCCTACCTGAGTCCACGATAGTCGGTAAGCCTTCCATTAATCGGTGACGGAGTACATCAGACAAGCCGTACAAGTCACTTTATGTTTTACTGTATTCACTTAAGTCACTATTATGGTGTAATATTGATTTTTATAACAATTATTTTTACATTTTGAGACACTATATTGTTTATTTGTGATGGTCTCAATTCAGTCACGTTTTGTCTTTAATCAGTAGATTTCACCATTTGTAATTTAATGGATATTCTATATGTAATATAGTTCCACTATTGGTCACTTATATTTATTTATTTTGGTGATATATAATTTTTAAAGATTTTTTTTTATTATTATATATAATTTCACAGTATATGTTTAATAATCACTATTGAACACTTTGAGCGCCGCACTATATACTTATTCACGCTTTTTGATTTAACATATTATTGTTGTGCAGGCTGCTGAATCTATTTATGTGTAGATAGCGCAGTTTCTTCCCCCCCCGTGTGTTCATACTAAGTATGAACACAGATCTCTCTCTCCTCCTAGACAGTCCCATCCGCCCTACAGTTAAAACACACCTAGGGAACACAGTTAACCCCTTGATCGCCCCTAGTGTTAACCCCTTCCCTGCCAGTGACATTTACACAGTAATCAGTGCATTTTTATAGCACTGATAGCTGTATAATTGTCAGTGGTCTCAAAAATGTTTCAAAATTGTCCAATTTGTCCACTGCAATATCGCAGTCCCCATAGAAATCGCAGATCGCTGCCATTACTAGTAAAAAAATTATAATAAAAATGCCATATATCTATCCCCTATTTTGTAAACAATAATTTTTGTGCAAACCAATCAATATATGCTTATTGCAATTTTTGTTACCAAAAATATGTAGAAGAATACATATCAGTCTAAACTGAGGAAAACTATTTTTTTTGATAAAACGTGGGATATTTACTATAGCAAAAAGTAAAAAATATTGTGTTTTTTTCAAAATTGTCGCTCTTCTTTTGTTTAAAGCGCAAAAAATAAAAAACGCAGAGGTGATCAAATACCACAAAAAGAAGGCTTTATTTGTTGGAAAAAAAGGACATCAATTTTTGTTTGGGTACGACCGCGCAATTGTATGTTAAAGAGACACAGTGCCGTATCGCAAATGGCCTGGTCATTGAGCAGCCAAATCTTCTGGGGCTGAAGTGGTTAAGTAATATATCTAGGTCACCTTCTCACCAACTGCCTGTAACTGAGCAATGACGAATTTGCTCCTCCTGTCAAAATAATCCTTCCTAACTCCTGTACAGTGCTCCCTCCCCGTTCTGAGTATTTTTGTACTCGAGATTGCAAGAGGCCAAAGCCAAATCAATATCATCAGCTACTTACACTTTCAAAAATACAAATAATTATTTGAGCATATACTGTAACTTAATCAATTGAAATTCTTTATTTGCAATTCTATCTATATTTGCTTGCAGTTTAGCATTTAACTAGTGCTAGAACAGTGTGTTTGCATGCATACAACTTTTCATTGAAAAATTATCATTGGTATATATTTTTGTTCTCATTTCCTCATATCCAGTATTTCCTTTGAGAAGTCATGCAATTGCTGACTCTCTGCCCCTGTCTGCAAAGTTAAAATGCTCTTTCTATTATGAAAGTTTACTTTCTATTCTATGAACTAGAGATACTGAGGTTATGTCCCATATGGTTGCATCATCATCATCATCATTCTGTTCTACTTTGAAAGTAGAAATAAGCTGTGATCTTAGTGCCTTTTTTGTGAGTGCCTTTGAAGATTAATTTCTCCACAATGCCTATAGCTACATGGGCTTGTTTTAAAGAGTCATTACTGCTTGTTCAGAATATTTTACATATTTTAATATAAATATGTTAATGTGCATATTCTGGGTACAGGTTGCTCTTTTGTTATTGTTGGTTTTTTACAAATGCATAGGAAGAATATAATGTGTAAAAGATTGTTAGCATACATTTTTAGCATAAAGTCTTTGCACAAATATGCATTTTTTTTTCTGCAAATTGCAAGATCTATTTGGCCAGTGCTTCAGTTATATATGTTAAGAAATACAAAAATTGTTCATACTGGCTGAAAATCTAAGAAATGTATTTAAAAATATAATACACAATAATATAAATAAATAATACAAAGTAAATTTATTGTTCTTTAAAAGTCCAGACACTTCTAAAAAGCTTCCCCATGTAACTATGAATATTTCAGATCTCTGCATGCATGAATAACACTTCCAAATAAGCAAACAGCAGTGACAAGTGACACTCTACTGGAGATGCAAGCAGAAAGAAGATGTGGGAGGAAAGCTGGCATTCTATTACATTTAAAACTAGATGGTTAATATGATAGTCAACACAGAATGCTATTAAAAAATAACGGCATGCAAACATGTCGGAGCAACTGTAATACTACGTTTTATATAAAAATGGCAAAATGCATTTTATTTTTTATTTTGGTGATAGCATCCTTTCAATAGGCAAGTCCAACCAACACCATAAGCACACTGTCAAGTAGAATCTAATGTAATTTAACACATTTTCTTCATAGTCACCTACTGACATTATGCTGATGAAGCTGAAGCTGAGTGAATAGGATTTCATACTTGCTATTGTGAATTGCAGGGGAACTAAATGTTTAACGAATAGCAATGTTCAATACATTATCAAAATAACAAATAATACCATATTTATACTTTTATATATAACCCAATGAATAGGGGATGGAGAACCAGACTTTCTGTTTCTTTCTATTCAAAATTGAACAACAGTTTTGGGCAACCTTACCCTTCCTCAAGTTCACAAGTAATCAAAATACTGTACTGACAAGGCATCTTATATCTACTCATCTACTCACACTAGAAATATAAGAATTCCTACAGCCATAACTCATTTAAGAAATCCCTAACCCTTCCATCATCATATCAATTCCCTCATACACATATTCATAAAATCAAGTATCCAACAATGGAAACTCAATGTTCACTTTCATGTGGCAAAAAAAATAGCTTAGGGGCTAATTGCCACCAGTGCAGTGATCTGTATTTTAGCGCACTTGTAAAATGTAGGTCAATGCATAGACAAATGTTCTCTATGTGTCCTATTCATGCTACATTCACACTACAATTCTGCTTGATCTGCGTTGCAATAAAATAAGGGAAAAATAACTTTGCTTTATCATTAAATTGGTTGCGAAGGCAGACGTTTTTTGTTACCTTACTGCGTTCTATTGCCAGGCCATTTATTGCGATACGGCACTGCGTCACTTTAACTGACAATAGCATGGTCATGCGACACTGTACCCAAACAAAATGTATGTCCTTTTTTCTTATAAATAGAGCTTTCTTTTGGTGGTTTTTGATCACTTCTGCTCTTTTTATTTTTTGCGCTATAACCAAAAAGGGAGTGATAATTTAGAAAAAAAATATGTATTCATCAGTTTAGGCCGATATATATATTCTTCTACATATTTTTGGTAAAAAAAATAAAAAAATAGCAATAAGCGTATATTGATTGGTTTTGTGCAAAAGTTATAGCGTTTACAAAATAGGGGATAAATTTATTGGATTTTTTTTTTATTTTACTAGTAATGGCAGCGATCGGCAATTTTTATTGGGACTGCGACATTGTGGCGGACAGATCGGACACTTTTGACACTTTTTTTACATTTAAACCGCAATCAGTGCTATAAAATGCACTGATTACTGTGTAAATGTCACTGGCAGGGAAGGGGTTAACACTAGGGGGCGATAAAGGGGTTAAATGTGTTCCCTGCTAGGTTTTTATAACTGTGGGGGGATGGGACTCACTAGAGGATGAGAAAGATTGCTGTTCCTAATCTTTAGGAGCAGACGATCTGTCTCTCTTCCCCTGACTGAATCAGGATTTGTGTGTTTACACACACAGATCCTCATTCTGGCTGTCATTCCTGCAATTGCGGGTGGCCGGCAAGCATTGCGTCCGCCGGCCACGCACATCGGGTCCCCCGCCGTGCAGCACCTGATAAGGCTCTTAAAGGAGCCGGCATACCTGTACGGCGGTTCGTGCAGGGCTGCCAACCTGCCGCAGTATATGTACGTGAGCCGGTCGGAAAGTGGTTATTAATGGCATGCAATGCCAAGCTGCGGTTTCCAAAGTGAGTAAGATCCTTTCTTGTATTAAGGGGGCATGGACTGCAGAGAGAGAGATAACATTTTGCCCCTGTGCAAATAATTAGTAAGACCTCATCTGAAGTTTTGGGCACCAGTTCATAAAAAGGATATTGGGGAACTGGAGAAAGTGAAGAGAAGGACAACCAAACTGATAAGAGGCATGGAGGAGCTCAGATATGAGGAAAGATAAGCTGAACTGAGTTTATTCTCTTTAGAGAAGAGGAGATTAAGGGGGATATGATCAATATGTATAAATACATAAGTGGTTCATATAGTAAACTTGGTGGTAAGTTATTCACTTTATGGTCATCACAGAGGACAAGGGGGCACTCTTTACACATGGAGGAAGAGAGATTTCATCTCCAAATACGGAAAGGCTTTATCATGGAAAGAGCTGTGAAAATGAGAAATAGACTCCCTTGAGAGCTGGTTCTGGCCAGCTCAGTTGATTGTTTTAACCACTTCAGCCCCGGACCAATTGGCAGCCAAAGGACCAGGCCCCTTTTTGCGATTCGGCACTGCGTCGCTTTAACTGACAATTGCGTGGTCATGCGATGTGGCTCCCAAACAAAATTGGCGTCCTTTTTTTCCCACAAATAGAGCTTTCTTTTGGTGGTATTTGATCGCCCCTGTGGTTTTTATTTTCTGCGCTATAAACAAAAATAGAGCGACAATTTTGAAAAAAATGCAATATTTTTTGCTTTTTGCTATAATAAATATCCCCAAAAAATATATAAAAAAAATTTTTTTTCCTCAGTTTAGGCCGATACGTATTCTTCTACATATTTTTGGTAAAATTAGCGATTATTGATTGGTTTGCGCAAAAGTTATAGCAAAAGTTATAGCGTTTACAAAATAGGGGATAGTTTTATAGTATTTTTATTAATATTTTTTTTTTACTAGTAATGGCGGCGATCATCGATTTTTATTGTGACTGCGACATTATTGCGCACACATCGGACATTTTTGACACATTTTTGGGACCATTGTCATTTTATACAGCAATCAATGCTATTTAAATGCATTGATTCCTGTATAAATGACACTGGCAGTGAAAGAGTTAACCACTAGGGGGAGGGGAGGGGTTATGGGCTGTGACGTGTGTGTTTTTTTTTACCATTAGGGGGCAGGGCTGACATCTGACGTCATTGATCGGCTTTCCCGATGACAGGGAACAGCCGATCAATGACAGGCAGAGTAGGAAGCGCGGGGAGAGATTTGTTTACACAGACCTCTCCCCGTTCTTCAGCTCTGTGACCCGATCGCGGGACACCAGCGGCGATCGGGTCCGCTGGTCCCGCGGCCGCGGTCACGGAGCTCCCGACCGGGTCGCGAGCGCGACCCACGGCTAGGCTCTTAAAGGGCCACGTACCTGTACGTGGTTCTGCTTACCCGTGCCATTCTGCCGACGTACATTGGCGTGAGGCGGTCGGGAAGCGGTTAAGAAAGGCCTGGATTCTTTCCTAAATGTATATTACATAACTGGATACTATCATTTATAGGTGAAGTTGATCCAGGGAATATCTGATTGCCTCTTGGGGGATCAGGAAGGAATTTTGCCTTCTTCTGGATAGGTAGGTATAGGATTGTATATATAGGAAAAAAGTATTTGATCCCCTGCTGATTTTGTACATTTGCCCACTGACAAAGAGATGATCAGTCTATAATTTTAATGGTAGGTTTATTTTAACAGTGAGAGACAGAATAACAACAAAAACAAAATCCAGAAAAACACATTTCATAAAAGTTATAAATTGATTTGGATTTAATGAGTGAAATAAGTATTTAAACCCTTCGAAAAACTTTATCCCCTCTGAAGTTATCCCCTCTGAACCATTAATCACTTACCAACAGGCATCTTCATTGAAGGATAAACTTTCTAGTACATTCAAATCTTCAGGTCCCTCTAAGTCGAGACCACCAAAGGATACTTTACCGTGTGGTACGTGTAACTACTGTCAGTTTATTTGGACTGATAAGAATCCCATCCTGTCAAATGGTCGGACCTTCATTTTTAAAAATGTTGCCAATTGTCAAACAATGGGGGTCACATACAGTATATCATGACTTGCCCCTGTGGATAGTTTTACATTGACAAAATTAATAGGGAAGTATGGAGAAGGATTAACAAAGCACATAGCCGCTGCTATGGCGGGTAATATTTCCTTCCCCATTTGTCGTCGTGGTCACCTAAGTGCATAAATATCACATGCACAATTTACATTTCTGGGCATTGGAACACATTTTTCAAGATCTCAGGGACAGAGACTGGAATAGAGCCATCGTACAACGGGAATCCAGATGGATTCATGAATTGAGAGTCACCCAATATCCTGGGTTAAATGAGGTTCTTAGCTTCAGAATGTTCTTGGATGGTTTTATTTCTGGGAAAATTTTGATTTAAATGTTTATTTTTGGAATGAATGTGTAGATTTAAAATGCAGAATGTTCCATACTGTATCTATAATCAAGATACCACTTTTGGAGGACACTTTGTTAAGGTGGATGCATGCCCTGTGTGTCAGATGACTTTGGGGGGCTTGGTTGGATGCCCAGCATGCCCACCCCTCACAACAGGGGCTTGTTTGCATTCTACTTCCTGGTATTGTTAATTCCATCAAGGCTGCATGAATTGATGCTTCCTTCCAAAGCAGTTAGCTATTTTTGGACGTGCTGGCACATTGCCCTCACCAAAGATGGCCGTGCAGCTATCTCCTCTTAATTTCATGGTTCATGGCTGTTGCCCATAATTCTAATGAATGAATGAACCATGAAGTGAGGAGGAGATAGCTGCACGTTCATCTTTGGTGAGGGCAAGGCACTTCATTGTTCTCACTGGCCAGGTTAGGCTGTCTGACTCCTACACAGCCAGTGCTGTCCCTTTGTTGGCTCTGTTGCTATCATGGAGGCGATCCTTGAAGCCCTGGACTCTGCCACCAACTTGTATATGGTAGATGTTTTTTTTTTTTTTTTTTTTTCCATGGTCCAGAGTGCCTCATTGACTCATTTTTTTTAGCTATTTGATATCATTTCTGATAGGTCATTATTCCTTATCATCATTGAAAAGTCATTTGAGCCTTGTCTCCCTTGTATCCTATGTGGTTTTCTATCTGGGGTCTCTCATTTGAACATGCATTCCTCTATTGTTTTTATTAATGCATATTGAGGCATTGCCTTGAGGCGATTCAGTTCGCATTTGCAGCGCTATACAAATCATTCATTCATTAATTCATTGAAGTAGGTGTATGTAATTTCTTTATATGTTATTATGTTTTTTTTTTTTTATATATAACTATTAACTTGGTGTAGAATGAAAATTAACATATAGTTAAATTCTAAAATGTATAATTTTCCTCCTGATTAAGACTTTGTGAGTTGAAACGCATTGAGGTTCTCTTGTTGACATCTGAATGACACCTTAATAAATGGATATGATGGATATGTTGCAAAGCTTTACTGATGCATTGGTTGTCATATACTCTTGATGTATGGTCATTTTTAATCTTTGTCAATAAAGTGTATATTTTACAACATTTTCTTTTATTAGTCAATCTGGTACCACTAAAGTCCCATCTGGTTCCACCTTTTTGAGTAATTACAGAGGACATACATACTCCATGCAATAGTATCCTTGGTAGAAATTAGCTCAATCATCTAGAACTGAAAGCAAGAGCTCCATAATCAATTTAATTAATTTGTCATTTCTATAGCACTTTTCTCCCTGGGGACTCAATAGGCTTAGAAGCTAAGTCAGCCATCTTAGGCACACTCAGTTGAACCAATTAACCTATCGTCTTAGCTGCTATGCTACTAATTTTCAACATAATAATTCATTAGAGGAACGGTCTTTGAAAGAAACCAAAGCTCAGCATCCTTATAGGTGTCCTTAGCATTCTAAAATGCCCCTAGAGCCTCCCTACAGGGGGTCCCCGGGTTACAAACAAGATAGGGACTGTAGGTTTGTTCTTAAGTTAAATCTGTTTGTAAGTCGGAACAGGTACATTTTTTAAGTGTAGCTCCAGCCAAAAAATCTATTTTTAAGTTTTTTAGATAACATAGAGAAGGGTCATCACCCCTGTAACATTTGTTTTGCTGTCTGTGCCCCTGTTCAGAAGATTTCACCTCACCTTCTGTCCCAATGACAATTGGATTTTGAAAATTTGGGGTTGTTAGGGAAGCATGGACTGGTGATAAAGCATCAGTGGAGACACTTTTTTCCCATATTAACTCTTAAGCCCCATACACACGCTCGGACAATCCGCGGACCAGGTCGGTCGGACTTTGTCCGACGTACTTTGTCCGATGTTGGCGTTGCGTACACACGGTCGGACTACGCTGTCGGAATATCCGGTCCGGAAGAACGTCGTGACGTAAGTCGTCGTCCACGAGATTACAAAATGGAAGTTCAGCACCACATCAGGCACCCGTTGGGCTCCTTCTGCTGATCCCGTGTTTATCGAGAGTTAGTGGAAGTTTGGTGACTTAAGATTCGCGCTTCTCAGTTTTCTGACTCAGATCGTTACTGCTCTTCAGTTTGTGCTTGTCGTGCGTATCTGTTTATTAGTGCGTGTAGTCAGTTCGCATTTGTTGGTCATTGCGGCCTATATCTTGATATAGGACGCTTTGATTTGCACTGCTTATTGTCTGCTCGTTGCTGGTATTCACTTCGTTCTTTCAGGCCTTGCTGTTTATCGGTGCTTTCTGTTTGTCCGTTCTGACCAGCCGACCTTTTGTGACCTTCTGAGCGATGTTTCCCGTGCGTACTCATCGCCGAGTTCGTGCTGTACGCGGAATTGGTGTCGGGCTTTTAGCTTTGAGCCAAGACCCGTCCATGAACAGAGTGACGAGGAGTATGTGGACCAAGAATTGGTTGCTTCAGCGTGACCAGTTTTCGCACATGCCTTTGCTTCGTGAGATCCGGGAGAATAATCCTGATGATTTCAGGAACTTTCTCAGGATGACGGACCCCGATTTTCACCGTCTTTTGGCTTTGCTGACCCCCTTTATCAGCCGGCAGGATACCTGCATGAGACAAGCCATTACTCCGGAGCAGAGGCTTGTTGCCACGTTGAGGTACTTGGCGACAGGGAGAAGTCTTCAGGATTTGAAGTTCTCTTCAGGTATCTCTCCCCAGGCCCTGGGAATCATTATTCCAGAGACCTGTTCTGCCATCATTCAGGTCCTGCAGGAGGACTATATTAAGGTAACATTTCTACTTTACTATTCCCTTCTATGTATGCTCTGTTTGCTAATGTCTTCTATTTTTGACCTCCTTCCCTAATTACCATGATTGCAATATGTTCTAATATGCTGTGCCCCTTTTCTCCTTCATGCATTTTTCCCTTCACTTACCTCCCCAGCATGCTCTTCTGCCCCAATAGACACCTATGGCCTAGTCACTTAAGCAATGTCTTTTGTCTGCTGCATAGTATTGTTTGCCCCAAAACACCCCCTAAAATATGCACAAATGTTTGCTGTGTGGTTTACTTCATGTAGAGCCCCCTTTTTTTTTTCTTTTGGTGGGGGGGGGGCAAACTCATTAGGAACCCCCTCCCCCAACTGCTCTGTCAGATGGTACCAATCCTTTATCTGCTGGCTTTCCCAAGGTCCATACACACTATATACCTACCTCTTTATAGTGGGCATCTTTAGGGATGAATTCAGCAAAGCATGTAGTGCAAGGGGCTGCCTCCATACATTCCATTTCCTATTTTTTTGTCTTGTTTCCCTCCTATTAGCTTGCTTGGTAATTTAATAATGTCACACTGTGCCTGCCTTTTTTTTGGGGGGGGGGGGGGGGGGGTTGAAATGTTATTTGATCTTTCCTGTGGCCTGCCAATAGTGTTAAGTACAGGGGGTCTGGCCAAACTAGCCCACATTATTGAGCCATTTGCCAATCAATGAAGTGCAGAGGGTTAGCTGTCCACACCCCCCCCAAAACCCTAGTTATTGCCAATGTCCCATCAGAAGTGGGGGGATTGCTGGGGGGTGAGTAATCTGTGAAGGGGAGCCTCTACTTTTCTGTGCAAATACTTTCCAGCCTCCAATTTTATACAATGCTCTTGTTCCAAGATGTTGATTGTCTAATCTGCTTGCAATGTTTAGGTGCAAAGTGACTAATTTTTTTTTCTTGTTTCACTCCACAGTTCCCTTCCACGCCACAGGAATGGCAGACTGTGGCCTCCCACTTTGCCAGCCGTTGGGACTTTCCTAACTGCGGAGGGGCAATTGATGGGAAACACGTCCGCATCGTCCCACCGCCCAACTCGGGGTCCTACTATTATAATTATAAAGGGTTTAATAGTGTAGTGATGTTGGCGGAGGTGTCGGCAACATACGAGTTTATGTATGTGGACGTGGGGATGAACGGCCGGATATCGGATGGTGGGGCCATTACGCACACGGAGTTCTACTGGCGTCTCCAAAGTGGCAGTCTGTGCTTGCCACCTCCAGAGGAGAATGCCGAAGGACTCCCCTTCGTCTTTGTCGCAGATGAAGCGTTTGCGTTGACTCCCCATGTGATGAGGCCGTTCCCGATGAGGACCCTCACCCCGGACCAGAGGGTCTTCAACTACAGGCTGTCCAGAGCCAGAAGAGTTGTGGAGAACGCTTTTGGCATCCTGGCCAGCCGCTTCCGCCTGTTCCTGACGGCATTTAACTTGGCGGAATACAAACTGAACCACATAGTTCTTGCCTGTTGCATATTGCACAACTTCCTCAAAAGACATAACAGGAACTATGTGGTGCCCGTTGGCCCAGATGTGGAGGGCCCTCCAAATGCCGAACTCACAGCCCTTCGAGTGGCACGTCCAGGCTTGCCCCCTCTAAATGCCCGTGTGGTCCGGGACCAATATATGGAGTACTTTGTGGGTAGGGGGGCCATTGCTCTGCCTGACGATGTGTGAGAGGCATTTTTTAATAAATCTGATATTTTAACCAACCTATGATTTCTTGTCATTTCAGTGTTCTTTTTAGCTTATTTTACTTTGACATTTTTTCCCTTTGCCTTCGACAGTGGGAATGCACTTTCTGGGCAAAAGGAGGTAACAGTCTCTTCTTCCCAAAAAGATTATTCTCATGTTGTGTGTTTGCTACCTAATCTTTGGTCTAGAGAAGGTTTGTACTGCATAACTGACACCCAAAATACTCCTTTTCATCACCAGGTCTGACATGTGTGTATTCTCCAAAATGCTGTGCTCCGTGTTTTCGTACAAAGCACTGTGGGTGTCATTTACATAAGTCAAATCCGCTATGCTCTACAAGTGCATTGAAAAAGTTCCCAGGGAAAGAAAATTGGAGTGCAAAGTGGATTTGCCTTTAGTAAATAACACCCATTGCCCCCCATATCCTTTTCATTTTACATACATAATGCATTGTGTTTTTTAAATAAGGAAGCCACACATTTAGAAAAATAAAAGTTTACTAGGAAAACATGCACAAGTGCGTTTACAATCTTCACGCCAAAACTGACAACATCTTGGTTATTTACAACATTGTTTACAAACATTCCGCAATTGGTAAAACCAGGCATGGAGCAAAACAGAACCTAGGAACTTTGAAAGTTCAACTTTGTAAAGTGAAGACAAGATCAGACATGACTATATGTTCAAAGTGTGTTTGATCTTGCCTTCATCACATGGGGGGGTCACCCACGAAAAGTGTAAATTTGGAACATGCACACAATTTGGGTCTGAAAATGGTCATTAGATGGGAAAACACATGCCTAGAAGCTTCAAAAGTGCCATTTTCCATCATGGGGATGAATGGACGTTTTTTGGGGGTGCAACCCCTTCACCACAACCACTTTCGTAGTTCGTAAAGTGTTTGCACCCCCAAAAAAACGTTTCCATTCATCCACCATGGTGGGAGCTAGCACATGTGGACACAATGTGTGCATGTTCCAAATTTCACACAGTTTTGTGTGTGGTTTACTTCATGTAGAGCCCCCTTTTTTTTTTCTTTTGGTGGGGGGGGGGGCAAACTCATTAGGAACCCCCTCCCCCAACTGCTCTGTCAGATGGTACCAATCCTTTATCTGCTGGCTTTCCCAAGGTCCATACACACTATATACCTACCTCTTTATAGTGGGCATCTTTAGGGATGAATTCAGCAAAGCATGTAGTGCAAGGGGCTGCCTCCATACATTCCATTTCCTATTTTTTTGTCTTGTTTCCCTCCTATTAGCTTGCTTGGTAATTTAATAATGTCACACTGTGCCTGCCTTTTTTTGGGGGGGGGGGGGGGGGGGGGGGGGGGGTTGAAATGTTATTTGATCTTTCCTGTGGCCTGCCAATAGTGTTAAGTACAGGGGGTCTGGCCAAACTAGCCCACATTATTGAGCCATTTGCCAATCAATGAAGTGCAGAGGGTTAGCTGTCCACCCCCCCCCCCCCAAAACCCTAGTTATTGCCAATGTCCCATCAGAAGTGGGGGGATTGCTGGGGGGTGAGTAATCTGTGAAGGGGAGCCTCTACTTTTCTGTGCAAATACTTTCCAGCCTCCAATTTTATACAATGCTCTTGTTCCAAGATGTTGATTGTCTAATCTGCTTGCAATGTTTAGGTGCAAAGTGACTAATTTTTTTTTCTTGTTTCACTCCACAGTTCCCTTCCACGCCACAGGAATGGCAGACTGTGGCCTCCCACTTTGCCAGCCGTTGGGACTTTCCTAACTGCGGAGGGGCAATTGATGGGAAACACGTCCGCATCGTCCCACCGCCCAACTCGGGGTCCTACTATTATAATTATAAAGGGTTTAATAGTGTAGTGATGTTGGCGGTGGTGTCGGCAACATACGAGTTTATGTATGTGGACGTGGGGATGAACGGCCGGATATCGGATGGTGGGGCCATTACGCACACGGAGTTCTACTGGCGTCTCCAAAGTGGCAGTCTGTGCTTGCCACCTCCAGAGGAGAATGCCGAAGGACTCCCCTTCGTCTTTGTCGCAGATGAAGCGTTTGCGTTGACTCCCCATGTGATGAGGCCGTTCCCGATGAGGACCCTCACCCCGGACCAGAGGGTCTTCAACTACAGGCTGTCCAGAGCCAGAAGAGTTGTGGAGAACGCTTTTGGCATCCTGGCCAGCCGCTTCCGCCTGTTCCTGACGGCATTTAACTTGGCGGAATACAAACTGAACCACATAGTTCTTGCCTGTTGCATATTGCACAACTTCCTCAAAAGACATAACAGGAACTATGTGGTGCCCGTTGGCCCAGATGTGGAGGGCCCTCCAAATGCCGAACTCACAGCCCTTCGAGTGGCACGTCCAGGCTTGCCCCCTCTAAATGCCCGTGTGGTCCGGGACCAATATATGGAGTACTTTGTGGGTAGGGGGGCCATTGCTCTGCCTGACGATGTGTGAGAGGCATTTTTTAATAAATCTGATATTTTAACCAACCTATGATTTCTTGTCATTTCAGTGTTCTTTTTAGCTTATTTTACTTTGACATTTTTTCCCTTTGCCTTCGACAGTGGGAATGCACTTTCTGGGCAAAAGGAGGTAACAGTCTCTTCTTCCCAAAAAGATTATTCTCATGTTGTGTGTTTGCTACCTAATCTTTGGTCTAGAGAAGGTTTGTACTGCATAACTGACACCCAAAATACTCCTTTTCATCACCAGGTCTGACATGTGTGTATTCTCCAAAATGCTGTGCTCCGTGTTTTCGTACAAAGCACTGTGGGTGTCATTTACATAAGTCAAATCCGCTATGCTCTACAAGTGCATTGAAAAAGTTCCCAGGGAAAGAAAATTGGAGTGCAAAGTGGATTTGCCTTTAGTAAATAACACCCATTGCCCCCCATATCCTTTTCATTTTACATACATAATGCATTGTGTTTTTTAAATAAGGAAGCCACACATTTAGAAAAATAAAAGTTTACTAGGAAAACATGCACAAGTGCGTTTACAATCTTCACGCCAAAACTGACAACATCTTGGTTATTTACAACATTGTTTACAAACATTCCGCAATTGGTAAAACCAGGCATGGAGCAAAACAGAACCTAGGAACTTTGAAAGTTCAACTTTGTAAAGTGAAGACAAGATCAGACATGACTATATGTTCAAAGTGTGTTTGATCTTGCCTTCATCACATGGGGGGGTCACCCACGAAAAGTGTAAATTTGGAACATGCACACAATTTGGGTCTGAAAATGGTCATTAGATGGGAAAACACATGCCTAGAAGCTTCAAAAGTGCCATTTTCCATCATGGGGATGAATGGACGTTTTTTGGGGGTGCAACCCCTTCACCACAACCACTTTCGTAGTTCGTAAAGTGTTTGCACCCCCAAAAAAACGTTGCCATTCATCCACCATGGTGGGAGCTAGCACATGTGGACACAATGTGTGCATGTTCCAAATTTCACACAGTTTTTAAGTTGCAAATGTGTTCAGAAGCTGGCACAAATGTGTGTTAATTACTTGGTGCGTTTTCATATTTTTCCTAAAACATCAATGATGTTCTTCAATTTTTGTTGAACATCATTGATGTTTTGCTTTATGTAATCTAGATCTCGATTGCAGACCATTATCTCTCCGATGAGTACGTGGGCACTCTCTGTGGTAAAGTGTGATTTTTCTTCCACAACATCCACGTCACCTAAAAACCACAAACAAACAAAAATGGGGTGTTGGAAATGAGGCAGCCATACATGGATTAGCTTACCAGTAGCTGTGTTCTCCCACACTCACCTGTTGTGGTGACAATTTCTCCAAGTTCGATGATCTCTCCTTCCTCCTCCTCCTCCTCCTCTGCTTCTGCTCTTTCCCCTTTTTTGGGAGGTGTTGGTTTGGGGGTTTCCTCAGACGGCCCAAGTTTTCGCTCCCCTATGAGAATGTCCAAAAGGAAGATTTAGCAACACAAGCTATTGAGGGCAGAAATAGGAAATGACAAACATTGCTTGAAAGTGACGGACACTATTTTAGTTTGGCCAGTTACAAATGTCAACTACATGAATGAAGTCACTTTGTAAAGGTGCTAAACTGACTAGCTTTTTGGTAGAAGTTTGTGTGATGGAGACCCCCCTCTAGTATCCACTGGAGCACATGTGTGGAAAAGCATAATAAAAAGGGGGTTTGGGTGTCCCAGCACTAGTGCTCTAGAGTCCAGATGGGTAAACAGCTACTGAGTGACCTCTCCTTTACATTGAATAAATTGGCTTTACATTCTTGATGACATTTCTAGTGAGAACAAACTTCCTTTCCCCCAAAAAAACACCAAACATCGTATTATAAGTGGCCGAACGATCGAGGTTGCGTACGATCGAATGCACACACACACGACCATGACAGTGGCAGAAAGATTGAGGCTGAGTACGATCGAATGCACAGACGAACCTGAAAGTGGCCATTTTGGAATGTACAACTTGGTAAAAATCAAAACACAATGGAGCAGTATGCAAGCAAGAAATCAAACACAAAACACAACTACTTACTTTTTTGAAGAATTCTCTTGATCTTTCTGTACTGATCGGCCTCCCTCAGTTTCAGGTCTGACCAGCGTTTCCTGAGTTGCTCCTTGGATCGTTGTACCCCAAAATTATTGTACAGCCTTCTCACAACTTTAGACATGATCTTGGCCTTGCGGACATTGGGGTTGAGGTAAGGCCCATACTTCCCATCATAGTCGCTCCTCTTTAATATGTCCACCATCTCCATTTCTCCAAATGACATATTGGAGGCCTTGAATTTCAGGCTCCGGGATCGGGACGTTTCTGCCTCCGGACTTTCCTCGTCCTCCTCCTCCTCGTTGGTGGGATATTTGTGGCGCACCTGCTGTGTCCCCGCCATGTGCTCTCCCCACTACGCCGTAAAGAGAAGGGGTGGGGAATAGACGAGAAAGATCATCAGGGGCGGGCGGAGTTTGAAGCATGCGCAGTGTATATAAAACGTCACACGCCTGTGTCGTAGCCACGATCTGGGAGACGAGGGGAGAGAAAACTCACACGAGACGATCGCTACAAACGAAGGTACAATTTAACGTTGGTACATAACTAGCCTAGACTGATTTGAACTTGAGGCTTCTTTATGGAGAAGATTAGGAGAGTTTAGCCTGACATAATTTATAGGGTTTGGTGTGTTGTTGTGTCTTGCAGAGATTGATATGAAGGGATTCAACGACATGAGTTTTCTCCCCCTCTTCATTGCCAAATACAGGGATTTTCCCATATTGTGGCAGGGTATACACCCACATTACACCAACAAACCAAAGAGGCACGCAGCCCTGGAGGAACTTGTGGAATTTGTCAAGCCAAGGTTCCCCACGGCAACTGTTGATGATATTAGAAAGAAAATTGGCAGCCTGAGGAGTGCGTATATCAGGGAGCGGAAGAAGGTCGTGAAGTCTGAGGAAACTGCAACTTCAGCAGATGAGGTCTATGTCCCCAAGCTCTGGTACTATCAGAGTCTCCATTTTCTGAAGGACCAGGCTGATGTCACGGAGCCAACCTCAACTCCTCCTTCCACGCTTCCTTGCGCGCAGCCCACCCCTGATGAGGCTTCCGAGGAGCAACCTGGGCCTTCCAGTCTGGAAGAGGTGGAGGAGCCCAGCTTGTTCCAGGTATAGTAGTTTTGTTACCATTTATGGGAATAATGAATGATGTTCACTTAATTCAGGATCGCCAATTGCTTAGTTCCTAACGTGTTTGACATATCAACAGACAGTGGTGTGGGAGACATTTGGGGCCAGAATCTAAACTGCAGGGCTGAGAATTGTATGGTTTTCTATTTGTAAACATTTTGCACCAGTCACTAGATGAGAATTGTGTGTGTTTGATGAACAAATAACTGAAACTATGTCCCTTTTTCATACACAGGAAGACCTCAGCCAGGAGGTGGCTGTGGAAGGTGGCAGTCAGGAGGAGGCAGGGGTTAGTGGCAGCCACCAGCTGGGTAGTGGCAGCCAAGAGGGGGCTAGGCCTCGGAGCCTGACTGACACCCAAACCCCTCCCCTCCGCCCTCCGTACAAAAGGGCGAGAAGGGGGGGTTATGCGGCACAGTCAGCGCTCCGGATGATCAGAGAGGCTTCAGACTCCCTACATGCCACACCCGCCGACGAGGAGACCTTTGGCTCGGTGGTTGTCACAAAAATGATGGGTATGGAGGTGGGGCAACGCAACATGTGTGAGGGGCTCATCCTCCATGTCCTAAATAAGGGTAGGGCTGGGGAGATGACCCCAGTCACACATGTTTGCCATAGTTACCATGCTCCGCCTCCTCCCTCCTCCTCCTCCTCCTTCTGCCACCCCACCAGCACGACAGCCACAGCGTGGAAGGAAGCGTGGAAGGAAGACCTGAGAGTGACGACCTGCAATCAGTCTGGTGTGAGAGAAGATGGAGCCTCTTGTAGTACCAGAGCCTGGGGACCTAGATGGCATCTTCTGCAGTTCCGGATACTTTGGACTTCACGACCAGATTGCACTCCCCTTAATATACGTACTCCTCAGGCCCCCAATTTTCTACGCTTGGACAATGATGGTTGCCGTGGGGGGCCAAGACTTTGCAAATTCCCCAAGTTTCACCATGGCTGCGTTCCTCTTTGGTTTGTTGGTGTGACCTAAATAAAGGTTTTTTTGATTTGAAATAATCATTGACTATTGTGTTTTACTTTGCTACAATGACAGTTTTTCTTTGAGTAGGCTGGTACATTTCACTAATCCTAAAGTAGAATTAACAAGGGGCAACAACAACAAACAACCTCCTAGTAAATTTAAGCAAGAAATACAAATGTAAATAATGTGTTTTTGGTAATTTGAGACACACAACCCCCCACCAAAAAACCCCACCAACCAAACCCCCCCCCCAAACCCCCCCCACCCCACCCACACCAACCCCCCTCCAAAAAAAAAAAAAAAAAAAAAAAAAACATTCAAATATGTATTCCCCCAAAAAAAAAAAAAAAAAAAAGACAAATCATGGTAAAAAAATAACAAAGATTCTTTTCCGTTCAGAGTAAAAATAAACATGTAGTGTATAAATGCTGCAAAGTAATAAAGAAGTAAGTTTGTGAGAAGTGCGGGTGAATAGGAGCAGCTAAAAGATGTCATTCTTGTTGCATTGTAAAGAAAAAGAGAATGCGCTGCATTAAAGACATTTTAACATTGCAGCGTGACGAATGTGCTGTGTCGATTAGGAAAGGTAGTTTTACCTGACCGAGCGCTTCCGTCACAGAATTTCTTCTGAGCATGCGTAGCACTTTGTCCGTCGGACAAGCATACACACGCTCGGATTTGGTGTGATCGGACCGGGTTGACGGCAAATCTTTCCAGCAGGAGATAAGACTTTGTCCGACGGACAAACCGACGAACACTGTCCGATGGTGCATACACACGGTCTGATTTTTCAACAACCTTGTCCGATCGGACCAAATTGATGAAAAAGTCCGACCGTGTGTATGGGGCTTTACAGGAGTCAATTTCCCTTCCTAGGGGTAGATTTCCTCTCACTTCCTGTTGTCTCCCTCCGTTTGTAAGTAGGAGTCGTTTGTAAGTCAGATGTTTGTAAGTAGGGGACCCCCTGTATTTGTTTTGGCTAGTTTTACTGCTTATCAGTAGTAGGAAGAGTACTGTATTTGAAAAGCTGAGTAGCTGTTGTGAATATAATGTGCCTGTGAGTTACAGTCCTTTCCTTTACACCTTCCTTTATCAGCAGTTCCTGGACAAAAAAAAAAAACACTCATACGGGCACTACCACTCTAAAAAGCATTACTTCTAAGCCCCCGTATACACCGTCAGAAATTCCGACCACAAAATCAGTCGTATTTTTTCCGACAGATTTTGTCCGAAACTGTTGCATACACACGGTCGGACAAAGTTGTCGGAAAATCCGATCATTCCGAACGAGGTGACGTTCGTTGCGTATGATGGAACTACGTAGAGGCTAGTAGCCAATAGCTTTGGTCTCATAGTTTGATCTGAGCATGCGTGGCACTTTGTCCGTCGGAATTCTCTACACACGATCGGAAAAAGTCTGATCGGATTTTGTTGTCGGAAAATTTGAGAGCAGGATCTCAAATTTTTTCCTTCTGAAATTCAGACGGAAAAAGTCCAATGGAGCCCACAACATGGTCCAATCGGACATTTTCCGTCGGAAATTCCGACCGTGTGTACGGGGCATTAGACTTCAAGATTTTTACTGCCAATTTTAGGTCTGTCATTATCATGGCTTTAAGACCAATTTTTTTTGCTAATAATATTAGGTTGGCCATATTTACAGTATAGCTATAGGATGACCTGAAGTAAATCCCTAAAACTTGTGGAGGTAAACACCTTCCTCTGCTCTCAAGCATATATTACTGCTGTTGCCTGAGAATCTGGTGCCAACAATATTAAATAACAACACACTTTTTAAAACTTAAGGGCCGGTTCCCACTGGTGCGATGTCAGAGATCGGATGTGATTCGCACCCCAATGCAGTAAAAATGCGATCTCTGTGCGATGCAATTTCAGCCATAAAGATCGTATGGCTGAATTTGCATCAAACTCGCACAGGACCCTTTATTTGTCCGCAGAAGAATCGGATCGCATGGGTGTTTACACCCATGCGATCCGATTCCTGTCCGAGTTTTCAGATCGCACTGCGATATGCAAACTGATTTGGGGGTGTCATTAACTTTTTCCTGACACTCCCAGCAGTTTGCATAGGGCAGTGTGAACTGCCACTGAGAGACATGCGATGCGGGTACCCGCAGTGGATTTGCAGGGTTCCTGCATCGCAGCAGTGTGAACCGGCCCTAATGGTCAATTCTTTGGCCACAATGTTTATTTAAGGGCAACCTCAATTACAACATCTTAAAATAACCAAATAAATAATAGTTATACCTGTATCGGCTCAAAAAACACCAAATAATTAGATCCAGAAAATCCAGTCCAGATACTAACTAGAGGGCTGACCCCACTAATTTTAAACGTTGCCCGTTTCCTCAGCAGCGCTGACTGAGCAGGTTGATCAAGATTTTTTAGAGCAGCAGCATGGGGTGATCTGTCAAAAAAAGAAAAAAGAAATTAATGTCTGGCGCTCATCACACAGGGAAAAAAATACAAACCATAGACAAATTGAAATAAAATAAAAAAACCAAGGCAAAAAAATGCTTCTGAGAGTTGCTGTGTAGCAGCTTGCTGGAAACTGTCATATATACATAACAAATACAAACAAAGAAACAAAATACAACTGAAAGCTATTCCAATGACAGCTAGTAAAAGGAGTACTCTGGAGGATGTGATCGCTTTCTAATTAGTGGTAAGCTGTCTACAGGCTGACCTAGGCTACCTCTTCTGTCACGCTGGGAACCTCAAAGCTGTGAACAGAAAAGAAAAGAGAGAGGGGCACCAAGCCAGCCATAGTGTATTAAGCTATTTTTTTTGTGGGATCAAAAAAGAGATAAAGGTTGCACTCACAAACAAAAGTAGATAAAAGCATGTCTCTTAAAGCGGTTGTATACCCTTAAATTCAACTTGCACCTACAGGTAAGCCTAGATTAAGGCTTACCTGTGGGTACAAGAAATATCTCCTAAACCTGCACGGTTTAGGAGATATTTGCAAAGAATTTACAGGGTTAATCCCCATTCACAACTGCGGCTCACCGCAGTTGAAGTGTCCCGTGCGCATGCGCAGAGCGACGTCCTTGCCGCTCTGGCCAATCACAGCGCAGCAGCGGCGCTGTGATTGGCAGGAGCGGCGATACCCGGAAGGGTATCTGTGGAGAGATGGATGCGGCCGGAGGGGGAGAAGAGGACGGTGTCGGGGGCCCCGATCTAAGGTAAGTGATGCATAATAAGCTAGTATGCTAGTCATACTAGCTCATTATGACTTTGTCTTGCAGGTAGTTAGCAAAAAAAAAAATTTTAAACGGGTATACAACCGCTTTAAATCAGTGTGCAGTCTGGATATCTGTGGATATGAAAGATCAAAGCGCAGCTCTCTCTGTGGCTGCTATACCAGAGCCGCTGCAGCCAGGCACTATGGACAAGGGAAGAACTGCCGCTATAGGACACAGAAGACACTCCGAATGATGTGCCCACACTGCCAAGACATGTGTAGTTGCAAAGGCTGTCAGGAAATGCATTTCAGAAGTTAGAACCCACCTCCTTCCTCAGTCCCACCTCCTTCTTTTGATCTCTACAATAAACTTGCTTACTACACTATGGTCAGCTCTCTCTCTTTTCTTTTCTACTCACAGCTATGAGGTGATCTGTGCCCGCCAAAATATAGACTAATTTTGCTATGCAGAAAATCATCTTGCAGAAACCAGTAGCAATCTGTAAAAGAGTAAGGGAGAGGGAGAGAGAGAAGCAATAGCACCCTTTGCACTATTCCATGAGGGTCTTGCTAAGTGCTAGGGACCCTAACATGGGATCGCACAAGGGAGCAAAAAACAATAATAAAGACATCAAACTGTTTAAATTTTTAATGGCCAATTCTTGGGCCACTGTGTTTGTTCAAGGGTAACCTCAATTGCAACACCACAAAAAAAAACAAATAAGTTAATTATACCCTGATCAGCTCAAAAAACACAAAATATTTAGATCCAGAAAATCCATTCCAGATCATACTGGATGACTAACCCCCCCCAACACCTTAGCCTTTTCAATCAAGTTTTGAAGTCCTACATTAAAAACAACCAAATCTATCTCCAATAAGTGTACTAGAACTTGCCTATATAAAGCTGATGAAAAGAATTCCAACTCAACAGAATGATATGACAACCCTCCAGCAGACACCAGAAAATTATAAATAGTCCCGCTGAGGCAATTCTGAATTCTGTCAATATAAAACAGATTGCCAGAGGGAGACCAAATGAGCCTGGGTACTATCTTGGAAAAGGCAAGAACTGAATGTGGGAACAAAAGCTTAAATGAATACAAACCTCTCTTTATTTGGCATAAGAAGACCCAAGTCTTAACCTTGCCAGGGTCATTAGCCCTAGTTTGAATAATTAATATATCTGGCATTGGACAAATTCCTGACAAATGAATAAGGTCTCATTTCTCCATCTAAGACCTCTAATACCCCACCAAAAGATCTGAAAATTGACTATTGTTTAAACCAAGATTCACTGAATACATCTTGTCCCCATGTTGATTCGGACAAGGGCCTCATTCCCACAACCCTTGCCCGGTGGTTGTGGGGGTCTGCGGGCGGGGGGGTTATTAGAATCTGGAAGCCCCCTTTAACAAGAGGGCCCCCAGATCCCGTCCCCCGTGTGAATGGGTAGGGGTACATTGTACCCCTACCAATTCACCAAAAAAGTGTGAAAAAGTAAAAAAAAATACAAAAGACAGTTTTTGACAATTCCTTTATTAAAATATAAAAAAATAAAGTGTCCCACAATGTCCATCTATCTTCAATCACTCCACCCGATAGACCCGAAAAATATATAAAAAAAAGCTCTGCCTCAATGGGAGGCGTCCCGCTGACTGCTGTCTTTTCTCTGTGACAGCTGTTATATAGGCATGGTGATGTAACCCCGCCCCTTCTGACATGTGCTGTCAGAGGGGGCAGGGTCATCCGGTTACATCACCGGGTGGCCCGCCCTTGCCTATATAACAGCTGTCACAGTGAAAAGACAGCAGTCGGCAGGACGCCTCTCGTGGAGGCAGAGTATTTTCAGGTATCTTTTTCCATTTTTCGGGTGCGTCGGGCAGCGTGATTGACGATGGATGTACAGATCTCTGTTCTGTCAGGTGAGGAAAGACAGATCTCCTGTTCCTACTGATTAGGAACAGCGATCAGTCTCCTCCTCCAGTAAGCCCAGCCCCTATACAGTTAGAAACACAGAAACACTCCCTAGGTAACACATTTAACCCCTCGATCGCCCTTAGTGTTAACCCCTTCCTTGCCAGTGACATTTATACAGTAATCTGTGGCTATTTTTAGCTCTGACCCCTGTATAAGTCTCAATGGTCCCAAAAAGTGTCAAAAGTGTCTGATTTGTCCTCTGCAATGTAGCAGTCCCACTAAAAATCACAGATAACTGCCATTACTAGTAAAACAAATAATAATAACAAAAATGCCATAAATCAATTCCCTATTTTGTAGACGCTATAACTTTTGTGCAAACCAGTCAATATACGCTTATTGCAATTTTTTTTAACCAAAAATATGTAGAAGAATATATATCAGCCTAAACTGAGGAAGAAATTATTTTTTTTTTATATTTTTTGGGGGGATATTTATTATAGCAAAAAGTTAAAAATATAGCTTTTTTTCCAAATTGTTTATAGCACAAAAAATTTAAAACGCAAAGGTGATCAAATCCCACCAAAAGAAAGCTCTATTTGTGGTAAAAAAAGGACATACATTTTATTTCGGTACAGCGTTGCATGACCGCACAATTGTCAGTTAAAGCAACACAGTTCTGTATCGCAAAAAAAAAAAAAGCCTGGTCAGGAAGGGGGCAAATTCTTCCAGTCCTTAGGTGGTTAATAAAGGAATTGTCAAAAACTGTCTTTTGTGGTTTTTACTTTTTGACACTTTTTTTGGTGATTGGGTAGGAGTACAATGTACCCCTACCCATTCAAATGGGGGGCGGGATCTGGGGGCCTCTTGTTAAAGGGGGCTTCCAGATACCGATAAGCCCCCCACCCGCAGATCCCCACAACCACCAGGCAAGGGTTGTGGGGATGAGGCCCTTGTCCCATCAACATGGGGACAATGTACTTTGGGGGGGACCCCAAAGCACCCTCCTCATGTTGAGAGCATGTGGCCTGGTATGGTATGGCGCTCACTCGTCCCCCCTTTCCTTGCCTGACAGGCTGCTTGCTCGGATAAGGGTCTCGTTTAACATTTTGGCGTGGAGTTCCCCTTAAAATTCATACCAGACCTGAAGGGCCTCTTATGGATTTTGGGGGGACCCCACACTGTTTTTTTTAATTGCTTTTTATCTATATTGCCTGGATCCGGCAATACATTACAGCCGCAAGCAATTTTAAGTTACATTTTTTCCTTTAGAAATGTCAATTTGCTGCGGGACTGTAAAACACATCAGACAGATGCACCACTTTACATGCAGACGAAGGGGACTCCCAGGCTCAATATTTAAAGGAATGTTTAATTTTTATTGTTTCACTTTAAGCATTCTTAAAATCACTGCTCTTGAAAAAATGGTCATTTTAAAAACTTTTTTTTGCATTGATACATTTCCCCTGGGGCAGTACCCAGGTCCCCGTACAAGTTTTTGGGCAATAACTTGCATATACGTCTTTAAAAAGAGCATTTTTAATCTGTCATGTTTGTGTCCCATAGATTTTAATAGGAATTCGCATGTTCGCACAAACGTTTTGCCTGTCCGCATGTTCTGGTGCGAACAGAAACGGGGGGTGTTCAGCCAATCCCTAGTGCTCCCCAAAATAGACCAATCCCAGCTGTTGCTATGAAGACAATTATCCTGCAGGAACTAGTAGCAACCTGGGAAAGAGAAAGAAGGGAGGAGAGAAGCGATAGCATCCTTTTGCGCTATCCCATGAGGGTCTCACTCAGTGCTAGGGATCCTAACATTTTCTTATCTTAATGCAGGAGGCACATTTTTTTTTTAGTTCAATAAAAAATTTTATTGTAAGAATAACAGCTTACAAAAATTTCAAATAACCGTGAGTACAATCATTCAGTACATTTAGCATACATAGCCATGATTTTTTAAGACAAGGAAGGAAGAAAAAAATAAAAAAAGGAAAAAAAGGAAAAAATTTAAAATAAAAAAAAATAAGGGAGAACAAATATTAACAACACATACTTATACATTTATGTGTTGACTGTTCTCTAGCACAAACCAGGAGGCACATATTTGCATGTCTTGTTCTAAAGTCCTTATCCACAGTCTTTGGTAGATGGTAGATGGTAAAAGGCATATTTTACAATTTTATCTTATTTTTCATTGCTGTTTTTTCTCTATCCTTTGAATAGAATAATAGAATTAATGCATTATTGATAGATTTTATTTTTATATACTTTCTGCGTATATGCAGGGTATATGGATACAGTATATATTTCAGATTTATTACTTTGGCACTTTATAGAGCATCTGGAAATTTGAGTATGTTGAATATGTTTCACTTGTTTATTTGGTAGCTTTATCAATATGTTTTATGTATGTATACACGAATACTGGTTTATCCTGTATACCATATATTCCTTTAAGAGATATTAACCCCTTTGAGTTGGTGTCTCCCAGCCCAGGGCAGGGTTATTGATCATGTGACTGCCATGATTGGCAGTCACATGATCAGAAAGCTCTAGATTGCAAGAATTGATCTTGAGCTTTTCGTTAGCTGCCAGTAACTGTGCCGGAAACGCACAGCAACTGCACAGACATAACCACTGCTCCCAATCTGACATCCATGCGGGTGCACGGCTCTGAATGCAGATAGTGTGAATTCAGGGCCATGCATCCGCACAGATGCTAAATTTAGAGCAGTTGCTATATCTGTGCGGCCACTGTATCCCAATTGATATCAATGGGAATGTCTGCACAGGAATGCACAGAATACTTGTGAATCTCCATGTGGGTAAACGTGGTCCTCGCACAGGTTTATTGTTATAGTATGTCCCATGTGAACAAGGCCTAATTACATTAGCCCATTTTGTATACAAGGAGTGCTCTTCCTGGCTCCCCAATCTCTATGATTAAACCTGATTGGGAGAAACATGTCAGCGTGAGCAGTCTCTAAAAATGAACTATTGGTTTGGTTGTTTGTGGAATAAAGGTATGAATATTGTGACATAATGTGTGCAGCTGTTCATTTTACTCTATATTAATACTGCACACAGGAGACTAAACATTTTGAAAAGCTGCAAAACCGCAACAGGTTTTGTAACAACTGTGTATTTCATTTGGTATTATGAGAGATCGTACTGTAGTGTAATGTATAAAGAAACAATCATGTGACCCTTTCCACAGTCACATGACTTCAATATTATACTGCACAGTTGCACTTGAAAATGCTACATAAATAAATAAGAAATAAAATCCATAAGTGAAAGTAAAACATCTCAGACATTGATAGGATATTTTTCTCAGATATAATTGCTTCAGAGGAATGCTCATAGAAAATGAATGTCCCCAAGCTAAATTTTTGTAACAGCTTCCCTGCAACATGTACACTTATGGTTAAATTGGCTTGCATTATTCATAGCATCCCTCTGAAACAGTCCCAGTAGCCAATTAGTTGTAAATAAAATGCATAGGCACAAGCTGCCAATTCATGTGTTGTGAGCTGGGGTAAATGGTGGGAGTGGTTACTGGCTGCTCCTAGTTAGAATCTTGAGCAATGTGCATAGCTATTACATGAGGTTTAAAGGCTATGGCTAAATTGCTTGAAACTTGTTAGCAAAGTCAGCACTCTTTAGTTTACATCTGAGGGAAATACTGTATCATTGTCTGATACTGATGATAGTAACCAGAGTATATGTGCAAAAGGAAAGAAGAAAATAGAGGTGAAATCAAAATCCGGCCGATTCAGGGGGGAATGGATGAATTTCAATCCATCTATGGCCGTACTCATTCAAGAGCAGTCAATCTAAGGACTAACTGCTCTCGAACTGGCTTGTTGGAAAAAATGTCTGCAATCAGTGTTGCAGCCAAACTGATCATTGCATGGGAGTCCTTGCTGTCAGAATGCAATAGCACAGCAGGGAGGATTTCCTCATCAATCTTAAATGTGTGGATGGGGGAATTGGTTCATTTTTTTTTGACCAGCCGGAAGGCTGACCAGAAAAAACACAATCCATCTATGGCCAACTTAAATCATGTGAAATTCACATTGCCTCCAATGACCCAGAATACTTTAATCTTTGGGCAATGCCACCATAAATGAAGAAATTAACCACTGTGATTACATCCCCTCTAGCAGTTAACATCCGCAGATGGGTATATCTGAGCCAATCGAACCGGTGTACGATACCATCTTGTTAAGAACTTATACGACATCTCCTGTATATGGGAACTTATTGAGGTATGGTGTGTTGCCCCTATCACCCTTTACATTTTTTTCGGATGTAAAATTATAACCCAGCGCCCTTTCTCGGATAAAATAGGGAGTTGTCATGTTTTGGACACTCAAAAACAGTTTATACATTTGTGACAACATATGGCCCGGCTCTGAAAAGGTGACACACCCTTCCTTAAAAAATAGTAAGCGGGTTCGCTGGCCTAACCTGATGCTTCCACTTATCAAACAGATCCGTTAATTGACGATATTTCCATACGGCCATAGGTATTTCCCCTAATCTCAAAAACAATTCTGCCAATAGTAGCAATTTACCCTGTGGGGCCACGCTAGCACAATTAACCTTCGCATCAATCCCCCAATGGTCTAAACTCCCTTTCTCTTCCCCCGGGGGAAACCAGGGGAATCCTTCCAGTGGTGTCATGGGGGATATAGGGGGGAAAACTTTCCCGTACTATTCATTCTGTCCCAAATAGATAGTGTTGTTTTTGTCAATGGTGAAGCATATTCCAATAACCCCCTATATGAAACCAGAACCCAGGGGGCTCCGGCCAGGTTCCTACCCGCTAGTGTTTTGTCCAAAGTTTACTAACAGAGTCATGGCACCAGTTAATAATACGAACCAGGGCCATGGCTCTGTAATAAGTCACTATGTCCGGAAGTCCCACCCTCCCGTTTTGGTCTCCTCTGAATCTCATATGCTAACCTAGGGTGTTTATCTCTCCACATAAAGATCGTAAAAGGTGGTGAGGGGCTTTTTGGTGCCTGGGAGTGGGTGGGGGGCAATTGTGAAATGTTTAGGTTATATGGATGACGTGGTGGCAGTGTGTCAGTCGGAGGTGGGTGTAAGAAGGGTGAAGTTACTTTTGTCTATTTTTTGTGTATGTGTGGGAATGAGTGTGAATTAGAATAAGTGAAGTTTGGGTGTGTATGGGAGACAAGGTGAATGTGTGGATTATCAGATTGGGAAGGTTGAGGATGGAGTGAGAATTTTGGCTATTGTGTTTGACCATGGAATGAAAGGGGAAGCGTGTTGGAATGAAGTGTAAAAAAGATAGCCAAGAAGTTGGGGTTTTGGTGTCTAAGAAAATTGTCGATTTATGGGAAAGTTTTAGTAGACAAGGCAGTAATCTTAACTTTAATTTTGTATGCAAGCAATATCTTCCCTCCTGGGGAGATAAGATTGAGGAAAATTAAAAAGTTATTGTTTACTTTTTATGGGGATCGAAAATGGAAAGAGTCAAGAGAGAATGTGTGTAGACGTGAATGTAATGGTGGGTTGGGTTTTCTGAGTGTTTTTGTTAATACATTATTGGTTTTGCATGGTGGAAGTTTTGAGGAATGGTGGAGTGTGTGCTAGGATGATACCTTTTTTGGGTGGGTGGTTCTTAAGGATATGGGGTGGTTGGGAAGGGATTCAAGGATACCGGTGGCCTACGTGGTGGCATGCGACTACTGCGTATTAGAAAAGTTTAGGGTAGAGTTTAAGTTGGCAGATTTAGGAGAAGGGGAGAGGGATAAAAAGAAAGTGGCTGATAGAGAAGGAGAATGTGTGTAACCTTAAGGGAGTTAATTTGTCAGTGGCTGGGGAAATATGGAAGAAAATTTGTGTATATGGGGGTGCCAAATGTGCAGAGACAGATAGTATGGATGAGTTTGCATGAAAGTCTAGCTACAAGGCTATTTATGAAAAGGAGGGATTTGTGTGTGTCTGATATTTGTCCAAGAATGAATTGTGGGGGTGTAGAAGACAGTGAGCATGTGTTCTGGGGGTGTGGTGCAGCGAAAGATGTGTTCAATAAGAGTCAAAATCTAGTGAAAGAAAATAACAGGAGTGGAAAATGATGATGTATGGCTTGGGGAAACTGGAAAAATATAAACAGAGAGTATTGTGGTTAGTGTTATGTGCATTAAATTAGGTGTTGTGGGATGCACACAACTTGTATGAATATAAAAAGGTTTCATTAGACAGTAAACAATGTATAGGATTATGGCTAAGCAAGCTATACTTCTTTTTCGTGTTGGATAAAAAGAAGGGTGTGGATGTCAAAGGCATCTGGAAGTTAAAAAAAAATGGAGGCTGTTGATTAAAAATTAAGTCTCTTCCACAATGATGTAAGACCTTGTTGGAGACAGTGAATGAGCGTCAAGCTGAATAGTCTCTCGATAGAGTTTTCTGAAGTGAAAAAAAAAAAAAAAAAGAGAGAGAGTACATTTAAGTTTGTAACACATGTATTTTCTCTTTGTATTTTGTTTGTTATGTCTTTGCAAAACAGATATTTTAGAGCAAGATTTTTTTACTTTGGTTTATTTTATTTTTTTGGGTGGGGGGGATATTTTCCTCTGAAATATTTTTGATATTATGATGCTATGAGTAAGCACTCTTGGTAGTGTGAAATGCATTAGCTATTTTCTTGCTTTGCTGTGACCTATTTTTGTG
This sequence comes from Lithobates sylvaticus, assembly GCA_028564925.1. Lineage (NCBI taxonomy): Eukaryota > Metazoa > Chordata > Amphibia > Anura > Ranidae > Lithobates > Lithobates sylvaticus. The sequence continues at coordinate 60,893,219 of CM053033.1, read as the reverse complement.
TGATTCCATATTTTACCAATAAAGGCTTTTGAATTTTTCTTGTAGTGCGGCCGTTCAGAGTCCTTAATTTGCATCTTCATCTGAAATATTTTTGATGTTGTCAATGTGTGTCGTTTGTAGGTTTTTTTCACTTTGATTTAATTGACTGTGCTGCTGTCATGAAGATCCTGCCAGTAACCGGTGCACTAGAGTCCCTGGTACCCGTTTGCGGGTACCATTGCGCGTGCGCAAACGCGAGAGCGCGCGTGCGCGCACACACCCGCGCACGAGAGCGCGCGTGCACGTGCGCGCACACACCCGCGCACGCGAGCGCGCACGGAAGGACGGGTGCGCGCCTCTGTTGGCGCCAGTGAGCCTATTTGAATCCGTCTGTCATAGACGGTCCCCGCTGTCTGCTCTACTGCGTTCTGTGTCCTGATACCTGATCTGAAGTTACTACCAGTGTTTGACCCAGCTACCCTTTTGACCTCCTGCTTTCCGCCTGCACCCGACCTTGGCTTGTCTGTGACCTCTCTCCTGCCTTACCCACCTGTACTGTGTTGCCAGCCTGACACCTGACCCGACCTGTTTGACGATCCAGTTGCTCTGCTGACCAGTCTGTATGCTGACCCAGTCAGCTGTACTGTTCCTGTCTGCTCTGCTGATCCGGCCTGTGGTGTTGTTCCAGTCTGCTTTGCTGATCCAGCTGATCCAGTCTGCCTGCTGATCCAGCCTACTCCGTTGACCCTGTCTGCTGTGTTGTTCCAGTCTGCCTTGCTGATCCGGTCTGTGGTGCTGATCCAGTCTGCTTGCTGTTCCACGCCACCTTACGCTTGGCTTTGCCGCCAACAGAAAAAAGTTCAAACTACCAATACATAACGTGCCATTCAATCCTATATACATATATCCTTGGGTGTGCGGATAGAATGTTACTGTGCTGTGCAATCCAAAAAAATATTTAGTACTTAAGTAGATATAAAGTGCTTACGTGCTGTGCCCATATACAATGAAGTGCTATACCCTGCGGGGATATCTAGTTTGCATCCACAGTGGTTGTTTGCCATAAGGCCATATATCTAAGAATAAATATTCCACATAAGCCAGTGTACATCAATGCAACTGAAAACAAATGAAGTAGGTGAAAATAGGTGCGAGTAGACTAGCACGAGCTAGTAAAAAACAATGACAAAAAATAAAAAAATAAAAATACGAATACAAATATGAAAATAACAAAAGTGATAATCATAACATAAAGTCCATTTATGACCCCAAAAGTGCTTAAATATAAAGTGCTTTGTTCAAGGGAGGTACACCGTGCAGGTCCTATTCCTCTCTGTGCAGCCACCACCAATTAGGTAATGGATCACTTACCAAATTGAGGTAAGTGTAGGGCATGTAGTTTAATTGAGGATAACCAATCCTAACTCTGGTCTCCTTCCAAGTGAAAAGAAAGGGGGACTCCAATAGTGAAGTATGTTTGAATCCGAACAATTTTTATTAAAAACAAATGTTAAAAGAACTCACATGTTTCAGTGCCTTTGGCCGGCACTGAGCATATCCAGCCTTGTGGGTAGTGTGCTGCGTGCGGTTTATTTGCGTCCCAGGTCCCTTCCTAGTGTGAGCCGCCTCCCCGGAAGTGACGTAATCGCGTTGTTTCCCAGCAGCCTCTACGCGTTTCGCAAGACCTTTTGCGTCATCAGGAAGCTTCAGGAAACATACTTCACTATTGGAGTCCCCCTTTCTTTTCATTACCTTACCCCTGGAAATTAATATTGGAGACCAAGTTACATCCCAATCCCAGAAAGTTGAACCTTGGAAGGAGACCAGAGTTAGGATTGGTTATCCTCAATTAAACTACATGCCCTACACTTACCTCAATTTGGTAAGTGATCCATTACCTAATTGGTGGCGGCTGCACAGAGAGGAATAGGACCTGCACGGTGTACCTCCCTTGAACAAAGCACTTTATATTTAAGCACTTTTGGGGTCATAAATGGACTTTATGTTATGATTATCACTTTTGTTATTTTCATATTTGTATTCGTATTTGTATTTTTTTATTTTTTGTCATTGTTTTTTACTAGCTCGTGCTAGTCTACTCGCACCTATTTTCACCTACTTCATTTGTTTTCAGTTGCATTGATGTACACTGGCTTATGTGGAATATTTATTCTTAGATATATGGCCTTATGGCAAACAACCACTGTGGATGCAAACTAGATATCCCCGCAGGGTATAGCACTTCATTGTATATGGGCACAGCACGTAAGCACTTTATATCTACTTAAGTACTAAATATTTTTTTGGATTGCACAGCACAGTAACATTCTATCCGCACACCCAAGGATATATGTATATAGGATTGAATGGCACGTTATGTATTGGTAGTTTGAACTTTTTTCTGTTGGCGGCAAGGTGGCGCGGTTTTCGTTCTTCCTATTCATTTCCTAAACGATCATTGATTGTTTTTTGTTGAAACTGCTAGAACACCAAAATTAAAATCACCTAAAAATACCCTGATTATTCAAACAAAAGAAACAGTTGCGCCGGTACCCCATCATTCCCCATGCTTGCTGTTCCAGTCTGCTTTGCTGTTCCAGTCTGCTGTGCTGTTCCAGTCTGCTTTGCTGATCCAGTCTGCCTGCTGATCCCGCCTGCTCCGCTGACCCTGTCTGCTGTGTTGTTCCAGTCTGCCTTGCTGATCCGGTCTGTGGTGCTGATCCAGTCTTCTTGCTTTTCCAGTCTGCTTTGCTGTTCCAGTCTGCTTTGATGTTCCAGTCTGCTTTGCTGATCCAGTCTGCCTGCTGATCCCGCCTGCTCCGCTGACCCTGTCTGCTGTGTTGTTCCAGTCTGCCTTGCTGATCCGGTCTGTGGTGCTGATCCAGTCTGCTTGCTGTTCCAGTCTGCTTTGCTGTTCCAGTCTGCTTTGATGTTCCAGTCTGCTTTGCTGATCCAATCTGCTGTTCTGATCCAGTCCACTCTACTCACCTTGTCCGCTGAGCTGATCCAGGGATCTCTCGTTACCGGTCTTACAGTCCTGCCAGGCACCCGTGCCCCTCCTGACTCCTGGTCTTCCTGTCACCTTACCAGGGGACCGAGAGTGGGAGCCGCAAGGGAGGCCCTCCTCTGCTAAACCAGACTCATCACCACCAGGTGCGTGACAGCTGCATTATTTTGCAAAACCTTCCTCCAAGATGTTGTGACTAATTAATGTTTAAATCCCTTAATAGATGTCTGTTTGTGGGCACACTCCTGTTAATTTCCTCTGCAAAATCGTCAGACCTCAAAACCATATTCTGTTAGTGTCTTAAATTAACATACATGTGTTTTTAGCTTTCCTTGCTCATTTCCAAGTCCTGTTTTGTTGACCAATAAAATTTTTTGCAATTTTTTGTTTTATGTGTCTTGTTAATTTTCATGCAACAGATTTCCCAGCTGCAGCTTAATTAGGCTGAATGGCAAAACAAAAAAACTGTGATTTGTCTAAAAGTTACTTTCCTGGTGCTTTCAAGGTAGCATATGCATGGATTGTGCATCTGCTGCCATGGATAGTCACCAGAAAAGGAAAATTACAGAGCGGTAAGTATTCAATTTTCAACAGTGGATCGCAGCCTCAGTTCTCAAGTACCCCCAACAGGACATGTTTTGGGAATTTATCTTATCTAAAATAGCTGTCCAAAATATCAAACCATTGACTGTGATTTAAAGCACCTGGGCAAGATAAAGGAGAACCTGCAAACATGGCCTGTTGGGGGTACTTGAGGACAGGGTTTAAAACCACTGAGCTAAAATCGAGCTCAAGACAATCCTATTCTAATTGTGGGCATTTGAGGGAAACCAAGTGTGTGTTAGAACCCCTGTTTGTCTTTTTTAGGTTGGGCTTTGTGTCCTTTTTCTGAAAATTGGCTTCACTTCCTGTCACATAGCCAAACAGGAAGTAAAGGTAAAACCCTACCAATGTCTCTCCTTGGGGACACACAGGTCGATCTAACTAGTGTCCCCATTAGGCAAATTGCAGTCTAGCACTTTATTGTGTACACCCCACATTATTAGGTCTTTTGGGGTTTATTAAAGGCAAATCCACTCTGCAATACAAGTGTACTCACTGTAAATCTGAGGGGAAGCACTGGTGATTTTATCATCCAATCATGTAGAAGCAGAGATTCTGTTTTTTTTATTTTCCTTGCATGTCCCCCTCGGATCTCCAGCAACTGCATTTTCAAGTGCACTTGTAGTGCAAAGTGGATTTGCCTTTAGTAAATAAACTCCAAAGTCCAAGATACATAATAATTTGGGGTGTACACAGCAAAATGCTAGAGTGCAATTTTTCCCTAATGGGGAAACTAATTAGATTGACCTGTGTGTCCCCAAGGAAAAAAATTGGTAGGATTTTACCCTCACATCCTGATTGGCTATGTGACAGGAAGTGAATACATTTGACGGAGAAAGTGGCAAAATTTTGGAGGTCTCTTCAACCTATCAGGGGTGCAGACATCCCCAAAAACTGACAAGACTTCTAATCCCTCTGCACTCTATCCCCAAGCAAAAATAAGAAAGGATTTAATTTAGTTTAACTTTGCTAATAGGGTTGAGCGAACCCGAACAGTAAAGTTCAGGGTTCATACTGGACTTTTGGGTGTCCGGGTCCCGGACCGAACAATTGACTGTATGTTTGGGTTCGGGTCCGGTGTTCGTCGATGTAATGGCGCATTTTTAAAAGCTGCAGGCAGCCAATCAACTTTAGTTTCACTGGTGTGCCCTTAGAAGCCATCACAGCCATGCCTACTAATGGCATGGCTGTGATTGGCCAGTGCAGCATGTGACCCAGCCTCTATATAAGCTAGAGGCACACAGCACAGCACGTCACTCTGCTTTACACAGTGTAGGGAAAGGTACTTGGCGGCTGTGAGGGAGAGAATTACATGCTAGGAGTCAGTCCAGATTCATGAAATATCTTCTAATTAGTCAGCGATCTACATAGATATAGAGTGTAGGGCAAGATTCCTGTGTCTGCTTTGAGGGAGAGAGAATTATATAGGAGTCCAGATTCAGAAATCAATTCTAATAAGTCAGCGATCTACATAGATTTACCTGGTTGGGTTGCAGTGCACAGTCTTTTTACACTGCCATGAGCCCAGTGCCAGACAAAATATAACTTTTATCTGCAAGCTCAGTGCACCAGCACTGTATATGTTACTGTGAGATACATACTGTGGGTGTATTCTGCTATTGCAAATAAATACAATTTTGCAGTGTTTTCTGCATATGTGCAGTAGTGACATATTCAATTTATATATTTTTCTTCTATTGTGCTATTCCAAAAAAAGAATTTGAGTGAAATATATTTTTTTAATAGCATTTTCTGCAGTTTTGCAGGTTTTGAGACGCACATCCCTTGCCTGGCGCATGTGCTGAACTTGGTGGTCCAGAGGTTCCTTAAAAATTACCCCCGATATGCCAGAGCTGCTGCAGAAAGTGCGGGCCATCTGTGCGCACTTTTGGCGTTCTCACCATGCTGCTGCTCGCCCTTCAGCGCTGCAGCGTAACTTTGGCCTTCACGCTCACCATCTCACATGTGACGTGCCCACAAGGTGGAGCTCAACCTTGCACATGCTGGCCAGACTGTGCAAGCAGCAGCAGGCGAGCAGGTGATAGTGGAGTATCAGCTGCAGCACGCACGCGTGAGTCGCTCTGCGGAACAGCACCACTTCACCACCAATAACTGGGCCTCCATGCGAGACCTGTGTGCCTTGTTGCACTTTTTCGAGTACTCCACCAACATGGCCAGTGCCGATGACGGCGTTCTGAGCGTTACTATCCCGGTTCTATGCCTCCTTGAAAAAACACTTCAGGCGATGATGGAAGAGGATGTGGCACAGGAGGAGGAGGAACTGGGATCATTTCCAAGGCGTTCAGGGCAGTCATTCACAAGTGGCTACGAGGGTGGGTTCCTGCACCAACAAGCTCCAGGTACACAATTGTCCGGCAGCAAGGGCACAGTTCTGGAGTATGACGAGGTGGAGGATGAGGAGGAGATGGAGGAGGAGGAACCACAGCAGGGTGGCACCCAGACCAGCTCATGTCCATCACTGGTGCGTGGCTGGGGGGATACAGAGGACACAGACGATACACCTCCCACAGAGGACAGCTTTTCGTTGCCATGGGCAGCCTGGCACACATGAGCGATTACCGTATTTATCGGCGTATAACACGCACCGGCATATAACATGCACCCCAAGTTTAGGAGGGCATTTTAAGGAAAAATGTTTTAGGAGGGAAGTTTAGGTAAAAAAAAATTAAATTTAAGCGTCATTTGCAGCTTGCCCAGCGTCATTTGCAGATTTCCCAGCGTCATTTGCAGCCCTGCCCAGTGTCATTTGCAGCTTGCCCAGTGTCATTTGCAGCTTGCCCAGTGTCATTTGTAGCTTGCCCAGTGTCATTTGCAGCTTGCCAGCGTCATTTGCAGCCTTGCCCACGTTTAAATTTCCCGCCGCCGAGACAGACCGCGCGAGCGCCGCCGAAAAAGACAGAAGCGCCGCCGAAAAAGACTGAAGCGCCAACGAAAAAGACCGAGCCGACTGTTCGGCTCCGCTCGCAGTCCCACCTCCCTGCCGTTTTGGGAGCGAGCGCAGGGAGGCGGGACTGCAAGCTTTTTTGGGGGGATCGGCATATAACATGACTTTCCCCCCATTTTAAGGGGGAAAAAGTGTGTGTTATACGCCGATAAATATGGTTCATGCTGCAGTGTCTCCGCAACGACCACTGAGTTGCCCACATTTTAACTGGTGCTGATTACTGGGTGGCCACCCTGCTGGATCCCCGTTACAAGGACAATGTGCCATCCTTAATTACCTCACTGGAGCGTGACTGTACAAGAGCACGCTGGTAGACGCGCTGCTGGTGGCATTCCCACCTGACAGCGGGGGTACGGTTAAAGCACAAGGTGAAGGCAGAGGAGGAGGAAGAGGTCGCCAACGCAGCCGGGGCACCGCCAGCACCTCAGAAGGCAGGGTTAGCAGTGTATTACCTGAACGTGTATTTAGCACGGCAGGGGGCATTATCACAGACAAGCGCAGCAGCCGCCTGTCCAGAGCCAATGTGGACAAGCTCACGTTTATTAAAATGAACCAGGCATGGATCCCACAGGACCTGTCCATACCTTGTGCAGAATAGACATGTATACCGGTGTTCTGACAAAAAGTGTCCTGCCATCGGATAGTTTGCGGGGCCACTTACTGCGCAGGCGCAGCGCTTGTGCAGTAGGGAGGACAAGGAGATTCACAAAATCTCCGAAGATGAACGGCGCCTGCGCAGTGAGTGCAGGTTCAAGCCCCACCATCCAAGTGGACATATGGTACATAGTAACATATGGTACATAGGCACATAGTAACAGGGCCCCTCACGGGCTCGCTTCGCTCACCACGCTTCGGGCATGGCCTCGCTTGGCTCGGCTTCAACCTCGGAAGATGTGGCTTGAACCTGGACTCACCACGCATCGTCTTAGGACAGTTTCGAAATCCCGTTGTCCTACGTACTGAGCAAGCGCAGTACAGGGCGGACACTATCCGACGGGGGACAGAATTCGACACATCACCAGCCTTACCCAGCCATTGTTGTATTTTTGAACCAGTGTTGGCTACCTCGTCCTCCTCCACCGCCGCTTCCACCTACACCGCCACATCCACCGCCACCTCAACCTCCTACTCCATATGGACCTCGTCCTCCTGGGTCAAGATTATCATTTTTTATTTTTTTTTATTTCCAAGTATTTGATTTTCCCACTATCTTATCCATTAAATTTAATAATTTTTTTCCAGTATTCTGGGGCATTCCCACCATATGTGTGGCATCGTGCCGCTGAGTTTCTGAGGTTCTTAATGACTTCCTGTACCTCTTCTACTGAGAAGGGGGCCTCCAGCATATTATTTTTATTTATTTTTTATGTTATTTTAAGTTATTTCCCTATCCACATTTGTTTGCAGAGCACATGCTCTTAACAACATTTTGTTGCCATTTGCAGCCCTCTATCCTTTTCCATTACTTTTTTCGTGCCATTTAGTCTTCAAAAGTTTGGGTCCCCATTGACTTCAATGGGGTTCGTGGTTCAGGGTCAAGTTCGGGTCAAGTTTGGTCCTTTTTTGGAACTTTTTGCCGAAGTTCCGCCGAACCAGAACATCCAGGTGTCCGCTCAACTGTAATTCCTAAGTTCAACTGTAATGCATGTCACTGGCCCATTTAGACCTTGTTTAATATAAAACACCAGTTGCCTTTCACTAGAAACATTTGTTGGTCCAGTCCTGGAAATCTACATCTGCTTTACTATTAATTTCCCTAGAAATTGGGTTCCTGCAGCTAGATGCGCCAAATGCATCTAGATGCGCGACCGCTGTGAATGTGAGATGTGCAACTGCTGTGTGCGCGGAGGTATGTACCGTGGCGCATATCTGGTTCTCGGAAGCTGCAGCCAGCACACAGGAATGACATCACGCCCCTACAGGAAGTTGCTTGTACTGCTGCTAATTTCTTCCCACCACCATGCCCTGCTCACTGTTCTCTGAGGAAGAGTTGATCCTTATTTGCAAATTAAGAAAATATTTTTTTTTTTTAACACAGGGTGTTGTTTGTGTGGGTCCGTAACACATATTCATACATATTAGGGCCAATTTAGACAGGATCTGATTTACCTACCAGCATGTTTTTAGAGTGTGGGAAGAAACTGGAATACCTGGAGGAAACCAGGCACAGAGAGTTCATGCAAACTCCAGGCAGATGGTGTTGCAGGCGGGATTTGAACCAACAACCTTTTTTTCTGCGAGGTGAAAGTGCTAACCACGACATAGGGGTAAAGTGTTGTCACCCTAGAATGAAAGTGCCTGAACAAGGATTTTGAAGGCAGGATCCAGGTATTATTTAAGGGTAACTCCCCTTTCGTGGGAAAGAAAAAAATCAAATAAAGAAAAATATAGCATATAAAATTGCGACACAAACCATACTGTAGTTTTATATTCTTAAAAATTACCTTTCCTTTTACATCAGCAGTAGCTGTAATTTTCTGAAAATGCAATATGGCTACCTGGAGGTGTTCTGTACACACATAATTTCTTGCAATTGGATAATTTCAGACAAACAGGTACCCAAAATGAAAAACGAATACACTGATAGTGAAGTACCGCTAAAACTTGATTTGTTGCACATGGCAATGGATACTTACAAAAAGTAAGATAAAAACAGGCATAAACATGGTGCTGTGAAGCATTCACAGCACCATGTTTATGCCTGTTTTTATCTTACTTTTTGTTTGTCTGGCTGAGAACCTCCACAAGGAAGTTTTAACTGATGATCTGATACCATTCCTGGCCATCACTATTAAGCCTGAAGTGACCCATAGACTGAAAAGCTGGGGGTTGTTGTGATCCGGTGAGTGGGGACACAGGAGAGGGTGTTGTGGTAAACCTGAAAATTTCTGGAGCACTTTGCACTTTCTGCACTTTTGGATCGGAGCACTTCAGTCACTTTATATGGACTCTTATGTTCATTATTTTCACTCATATTGTATTTGCTAGCACTGTATTGTATATATTTACATTTGTTCAAGTGATTAGTACTTTGTGTATAGCAGCTGCATTGGTTATTATTAGTTCATTTAATTTATGATAGTATGCACACCGTTAGCGCAAGTATATATTTAGAATATATTTTTACATTGCTTTGTGTACTGGCCCAAATCATTTGGTGGAGGAGGGATTACGGTGTGGGTTTGTTTTTCAGGGGTTGGACTTGGCCCCTTAATTCCTGTGAAGGGAACTCTTAAGGCATCAGCATACCAAGACATTATGAACAGTTTAATGCTCCCAACTTTGTGGGAAAATTTTGAGGGTGGTCCCTCCCTGTTACAACATGACTACGCACCAGTGAACAAAACAAGGTCCATCAAGACAGGATGAGTGAGTTTGGGGTACTTGACTGGCCTGCACAAATGCGCAACTGGAAGAATGGTCAAACATCCCCATAGACACACACATAAACCTTGTGGACAGCCTTCCCAGAAGAGTTGAAGTGGTTATAAACCCTACGGACTAAGACTGGGAGTCCAAAATTCTTTTGATCGGTATTCACCTCTCCGCTGGCTTCCGGGTCTTCAGGGAGTTCCGTTGGAGATCCTGCCTCCATCTGCTAACGAAGGGAAGGATGAGGAGTCTGGTGACATTGCAGTTCTGATTGAACGGAACGCGTATGCGGAGGAGCTACCCATGACGTCACCCGTTGCTGCCCTACGGAGCTAACACGATTGTCGGCTTTACATGCTGTGTTTTTATCATCTTTATGTGAGTAGTTTGTGTTTGAACACAAACATTTTATCTTATACTTAAGCGTTGAGCACTTCTTTCTACCCATGACCTGGCGCCCTTGCTGAGATCTAAGGAGACTTGAGAGAAGTTTATGGTCCGTGTTAACCCTTTTGATACCTGTTTGCATGACCACCTGTTTGCACAGGGGTCCATGCCATAAGGTGAGAGTGATAAGTTAGACCCGAGGTGGAGGGATTGTCACGCTACTGTGGAAAAAAATTACTTACGCCAGGACTGCAGTTTGAATTTAAAACGTATTTGTGTAAACTGTGAAGTTAAGTCATGAATTGTGGAAACTAACTAGTGTCGGGTGATTGTATATAGTGTATACCACATTTACCACTGACTAATGCAATGCAAGGAGATCAGCTAATAGTAGATCTGTATGTGCGTTATAATTAATCGAAATTAGTCGATTAATCGGTTTTTAAAAAATCGATTAATCAAACACGAAAATTTTAATCAGTAACAGCCCTAATATATATATATATATATATATATATATATATATATATATATATATATACTAAATTAAATTATATAAATGGTGGGTGCATCCAAATTCTTTGGGTGTGGCATCCAAAAGCTTGCCTGGGTGAACACTTTTGAATATGTATATGTTCTCCTGAAAAGGGATGAGTGAATGGTTCACAGGAGGTTTGGAAAAACCTGGTGTGAAGTCTGTGAACCCTAAACACAGTTCTGAATACCATTGAAGTCTATAGGAGACAAATCTTGCTTGTTTTTCTTTAATTTTCAAGGCTTATTTGCAAGCTATTGTCAAAAAGACCATGGCTAGCTAGCCATTGCCATAGGAGACATTTACTAATGGAAAAAAAAGATGTTCAGTGGTGAGGGAGTCTTTTTTCATGTCACTTTGAGGACAACAAAGAATATACACAAATCCTTTAAATAACATGTTTGGGAAAATCCTTAAAACTGCATATGAAGTTACAGATCATTACAAAGTAGTCCTTTAAAAGTTACATTTTAATAAAAGACTATTAAAAGGGCTTTAAATTTCAAAACAGACCCTTATCCAGACATGCAGCCTGGGTGATCAGGAAAGGAGGGCTTTGAGCATGTAGCCCTCTTCCTACATCAATATCACGCCACATGCTTTTCAATATTGGGTGGTATACCTTACAAGAGGGGCATCCAAGTCTCCCCACCTTGCAATGCATGTTGTCCCAATATTGGGGAACAAGGGCCTTTTCCACACATCCAGCCATCAACAGGAGGTTGAGGTTTGTTGGGGGGGACTTGGGGGGTCATGGAAACCTCCTTTAGAATAAGGGTGCCCTCGGATATCCTGACACTCATGAGAAAAAAATGCAGGATACATTGGTACCCCCTAAAACTCTCTCCAAAAAAATAAAAGGTAACCAAACACATACACACACCATGAAAAAGCGATTTAATAGAGATTCCATAACAAAAAAGTAAAAGATGACTCCTGATGCAAATCCATTGTCAATATCATCAACCAGTGATGTACAGTAGATCCAGCAAAAAATATGACAACCCACTGCTTAACAATATTTTCCCACTGCTTTGCGTTTGCTCATTGCTAGGATGGCCCCCCTGAAGATATTGCTGGACTACACTACTGCCACTAAATATCTGTCAAATTCCTAGTCCTTGTTTGAAATTAAATGGACAGGTATTTTGGGTGACATAATTAACTTAATATCCTCATAACCATATCTGGTCAATGATATCAATCATTCTGCCATTCAAGCTAAACCTGAAACTCATCCCTACTCCTGAACGGTTACTCTGCTCAGCTGTAATTGACATCAGCTTGTATTTTGTCTACTTTCCTGACACCTGCACTGGTACCCCAGTATTCCTGCATCTGTTTCCTGTGCAGGGGTCTACAGTCACTTGGTCCATGCACTTGCCAGCCTCAATAGATCTTGTACTGCCTGGGAGTTCCCTGTTGCCACTTCCAAAGATGTTGAACAAGCAGTGCACGAAAGGTCCTCTAGTCAACTTGGTCTCCACTTGATAGGTGACAGCCAGAGGAAGAAGAGGGTGAAGAAGACTGTGATGGCACACGACCAGGCCAAAGACCATTTAAAAAAAGGTATGTATAGAGAGTTTTTTTTTTAAGGTGGAGGTGCTCCTATAGGGGCAGAGAGAGGGAAAACACAGTGGGGGGCTATTAACTCAGTCAGATTTTGTATAAATATATTAAAATCAATAAAATTTCCACTAAATTGAAAATTATCCTAACTCATGATTTAACCACGCGCGCATCGCGGCGAACGTTGTTGCAGTGTGTCAGTCTGATACACCGCAACTACGATCTCGGTAAAGAGTCTCTGACGTGATCAGCCATGTCCAATCACCGCTGATCACAGTGTAAATAGGAAGAGCCGTTGATCGGCTTTTCCTCACTCGCTTCTGTCAGACACGAGTAGAGGAGAGCCAATCGTCTGCTCCTCTGACAGGGGGGGGTCTGTGCTGATCGATTATCAGCGCAGCCCCCCCGAGGATGCCTACACTGGACCACGAGGGATGCCACCAGGCCACCAGGGATGCCCAGCACCAGGTATGCCAGTCAATGCCCACAATGGATCCCAATCAGTGCCCACAATGAATGCCAATCGGTGCCCACAGTGGGCATCCCTGATTGGCATGCATTATTGTTTGGCACTGATTGGCATCCATCCATACAATACTTTACAATTTACAGTGCCCATTCGTGCCACCTATCAGTGCCCATCCATGCTCATCCGTGCCGCCTATCCATACCCAACCGTGCCGCCTACCCATGCCCATCTGTGCCGCCTATCCATGCCAATCCGTGCCACCTATCAGTGCCTATCTGTGTCTCATATCAGTGCCACCTATCAGTGCCGCCTATCAGTGCCACATATCAGTGCCCATCAATGCCACCTCCTCAGTGCCACTTCACTGGTGCCACATCATTGGTGCCCATCAGTGCCGCCTTATCAGTGTCCATCACTGCAACCCCATTAGTGCCTATCAGTGAAGGAGAAAACTTACTTATTTACAAAGTTTTGTAACTGAAACATATTTTTTTTCCAAATTTTTGGTCTTTTTTTATTTGTTTAGCAGAAAATAAAAATCCCAGAGGCAATCAAATACCACCAAAATAAATCTCTATTTGTGGGAACAAAATGATAAAAATTTAGTTTGGGTACAGTGTAGCATGACCGCGCAATTGTCATTCAAAGTGTGACAGCGCTGAAAGCTAAAAAATAAATCTGGGCAGGAAGGTGTTTAAGTGCCCTGTATTGAAGTGGTTAAACTCTTTTTAATGTGCTATTTAGGTATCTGTAAGAGAAGATAAATTACATTTGCTTTCATTCTTATTTGTGTTGCCTTTGGCTCAATGAGAACAAAATAGTCTGGTGTTTCAAATTTTTCCCTAATGCAGGGCCTAAAGGGATTACATTTCTCCTGTTTATTCCCATTTGGAATACAAATGTTTGATGTCATGTTTTATATTATATCTGCTTCCTTTTTGTTTGTTTCTTTTTTGAATAATTATCTAATTTTGATTTAATTTGCATAATAAAGGCCACATAACAGATTTTCCTCAGTGACCTTGCATTTTGCCTTTCTTTGTAGATATATATTCAGTATAGATTTAGGAGCGTTTGTCTCATTTGCAGAAAAAAAAACTACTAGCTATAAATGTATGCATAAAGTATTAATCTAGTTTCATAGTACTACAATTCCACTTGAAAATATGACCTGGAGAAGGTAACAGGGCATTAATATAAATCCCAACAGAGCGGCATTTCGTTTGCTAAATCATTTTGAATAATGAACTTCTTGTGTTTAAATTAAATTGTTTTCTCACCTTTTTTTTCACCTATTGTTGTTGTTAATCTCTTGCAGGCTCTTTGCAGCTATTTAATATCTATATAAATACACTTCAGCAATGGTTGCATGACATTCCTTAGGACTTGTGAAAAAAAATTGTTTGTGTAGCTGCACTGGCCCTTTAAATCAAATGGTGTGTTATTATACTAATGATTTCCGATATAAAACCAACCAAATAAAAATTACATATATAGTAAAAAATATATAAAATAAAGTCCAAGTGAATTAATCCTCTGTGCTGAACAAATGGTGACTTCCAAAATGATTGTGCTGTGATTGACCACCACCATCCAATCAATATGCTTACCAAAAAGCAGTAATAGATATGCCTCCACCAAGCTCTCAGACCACTCTCTCAATCCTCCAGTTAATATATTTTCAATGCGTTTTGCATAAATAATGCATCATCAGGAAGCGAAACGCGTTGAGGCTGGTTGTGCAATGCTGACGCCATTTCCGCACTGAAAATGAGGCTTGAACGCATGCTAGCTCCAGTTGCCCACAACCATTACTGGCTAATACTGTAAAGCTGGAGAGACTCAGTGTCGGTCTTAGGCACACATACATGTGAGTGCAAATCTTTTATATGACCTTTTAAACTATTAAAGCATGGAATTTTGCGCAATGATGGCCATTTTTGTCTTTTGAGAAATATATTAACTGGAGGATTGAGAGAGTGGTCCGAGAGCTTGGTGGAGACATATCTATTCACCCACATGGAAGACTAAAGAGAGGCTACATACATGCTTATTTGTTACTGCTTTTTGGTAAGCATATTGATTGGAGGGTGGTGGTCAATCACAGCCCAATCGTTTTGGAAGTCACCATTTGTTCAGCACGGAGGATTAATTCACTTGGACTTTATTTTATATATTTTTATTATATATGTCATTTTTATTTGGTTAAATATGTTTTCTATGGGAAATCATAGCCTGCTCTACTGTCTAGTGAACAGGATAAGGGCAGAGAGGACACAAAAGAAGAGCCACACTGCTGGGCCTCTGTGGCCAATTTATGGTGGCTCCTGATTGAATGCAAGATTAACAACATACTGGATTGTCCAATCCATCTGGAATGATGTTTGGGCTTCAGTGGGGATATCGGCTCTACACTGATGACTGTCATTCACTAAAGCAAGACACTTGGTTCATGCCTTCATCTTAAGGTCGATACATTTATCCATTTGGGTGACCCCCTTTCTTTGGTGTTTATCCCATTGTATGTCGCATTTTTGCAACATTAATTTATAAATGATCAAATCAGTCACCACACCATCTTTCATTGGCCTAGGGCCTCTTTTTGTGTGCCCTTCTCTCCTTTTTCCTCTCCTCCCTCCAATCTAAATACTTCAAGTCCAGCACATCAATTATTCTAAAGTGAGATATCATAAACCCTTAAATGGGGGGAGTTTTGGGACTTTAAATGAGGCACATATGCGGTGTGCCTCCATCCCTAATGTATATAGAAAAGAGAGGGAGAAGTGGGACTTTAGATGAGATAGATGACTTTGTGGAGGCAAATTGAAAGAATTACAAATTTTATTAATAAAGAACATCATATGAAATATGGCAATGTTAAAAACCACATGTTCAGTAAGTATGCTGATTCATTTTAACTCCACCCACACATAACATACAAGTGTGGTATGGGTAAGAAAATTTACATAGGTATAATACTTCTGAAACAATTAGTTGTTATATTATATTGAATAAGTTCATATATATACATATGTCATATACACAGCACTAACAGCAAGAGTATAAGTAAATTAAGACCGTAATAAATAAATACATGAATATCAAAATTGATAGTCTACTGTAGACCAGGATCAATATGTCCATTACAGACACAGGTCAGCATCACGTGTGTCCGACGCGTTTCGTGTAGAGACACTCTTCAGGGGCATATGTATATATATGAACTTATTCAATATAATATAACACCTAATTGTTTCAGAAGTATTATACCTATGTAAATTTTCTTACCCATACCACACTTGTATGATATGTGTGTATGATATGTGTGGGTGGAGTTAATCTGAATCAGCATACTTACTGAACATGTGGTTTTTAACATTGCCATATTTCATATGATGTCCTTAATAATAAAATTTGTAATTCTTTCAATTTGCCTCCACAAAGTCATCTATCTCATCTAAAGTCCCACTTCTCCCTCTCTTTTCATAAACCCTTATACCACTTTCTCCTGATGAAGAGAAATGGTGCATAATCTTGAAACGCGTAGAGTTTCACTCTGTTCATGTGATGTAAACTGTGTTGTAAAAAAGTGTTTTATTACTTCATGTGGTTGTACTATATTGAACTTGTGAACCTGTGATACAAATTCTCCATGTATCTATATCTTTTTAGACATTTTTATTATTATCTTATATAAATATAAATATATACATTTTTTGTTTGCATAAGCAATTTTTGGAGTCATCGCCTTTCAAAGTCCTGCCAGAGGGTTCTTGTTTTGCTATCTTTGTATACTAGGAGAGGGAGAAGTGGGGGAAGCCACAGTGAGGGGTATGATACCCCTCTCTTCTGCAACACAAAGAACCTCAAGAGAATAACACTATCTGTTCCGAAAAGACATTTAGTAAGCTCTGTAGGAAACAAATTGGAAGGAAACGAGGTGAGAGGTGAGTGTATCATCCTGTTTATTTTGTTTACACAGACGATACACGGTCGCTGCATTGATGCCATAAAATAAAACATAGACCATGTGGTAAAGCTGGATTGAGAACTGGCTATAACAACTCAATAAGATAGCAGGTGATAACTAGTGACATCAGTGATATCAGTGAATGGTTGATATAAATATACAGTATCTCACAAAATGAGTACACCCCTCACATTTTTGTAATCATTTTATTATATCTTTTCATGTGACAACACTGAAGAAATGACACTATACTACAATGTAAAGTAGTGAGTGTACAGCTACAGTAGTGAGTATAATAGTGTAAATTTGCTGTCCCCTCAAAATAACTCAACACACAGCCATTAATGTCTAAACCGCTGGCAACAAAAGTGAGTACACCCCTAAGTAAAAAGTCCAAATTGGGCCCAATTAGCCATTTTTCCTCCCCGGTGACATGTGACTCGTTAGTGTTACAAGGTCTCGGGTATGAATGGGGAGCAGGTGTGTTAAATTTGGTGTTTTTGCTCTCACTCTCTCATACTGGTCAACATGGCACCTCATGGCAAAGAACTCTCTGAGGATCTGAAAAAAAGAATTGTCGCTCTACATAAAGATGGCCTAGGCTATGAGAAGATTGCCAAGACCCTGAAACTGAGCTGGAGCACAGTGACCAAGACCATACAGTGGTTTAACAGGACAAGTTCCCCTCAGAACAGGCCTCGCCATGGTCGACCAAAAAAGTTGAGTGTACGTGTTCAGTGTCATATCCAGAGGTTGTCTTTGAGAAAA
Source organism: Lithobates sylvaticus (assembly GCA_028564925.1). Classification (NCBI taxonomy): domain Eukaryota; kingdom Metazoa; phylum Chordata; class Amphibia; order Anura; family Ranidae; genus Lithobates; species Lithobates sylvaticus. The sequence goes on along the minus strand of CM053033.1, from coordinate 60,875,595 downwards.
AGACGTATGAGTGCTGCCAGCATTGCTGCAGAGGTTGAAGGGGTGGGGGGTCCGCCTTTTAGTGCTCAGACCATATGCCGCACATTGCATCAAATTGCTCTGCATGGCTGTCATCCCAGAAGGAAGCCTCTTCTAAAGATGATGCACAAGAGAACCTGAAAACAGTTTGCTGAAGACAAGCTAGGGACTAAGGACATGGATTACTGGAACCATGTCCTGTGGTCTGATGAGACCAAGATAAACTTATTTGGTTCAGATGGTGTCAAGCGTGTGTTGTGGCAACCAGGTGAGGAGTACAAAGACAAGTGTGTCTTGCCTACAGTTAAGCATGGTTGTGGGAGTGTCATAGTCTGCGCCTGCATGAGTGCTGCTGACACTGGGGAGCTACACTTCATTGAGGGAACCGTGAATGCCAACATGTGCTGTGACATACTGAAGCAGAGCACGATCCCCGCCCTTCAGAGACTGGGCCGTAGGGCAGTATTCCAACATGATGACGACCCCAAACACACCTTCAAGACGTCCACTGCCTTGCTAAAGAAGCTGAGGGTAAAGGTGATGGACTGGCCAAGCACGTCTCCAGTCCTAAACCCTATTGAGCATCTGTGGAGCATCCTCAAACAGAAGGTGGAGGAGCACAAGGTCTCTAACATCCACCAGCACCGTGATGTCATCATGGCGGAGTGGAGGAGGACTCCAGTGGCAACCTGTAAAGCTCTGGTGAACTCCATGCCCAAGAGGGTTAGGGCAGTGCTGGAAAATAATGGTGGTCACACTTTGGGCCCAATTTGGACATTTGTACTTAGGGGTTTACTCACTTTTGTTGCCAGTGGTTTAGACATTAATGGCTTTTGTGAGATACTGTATATGTGACTCACTGCCCCACATTTGGACTAAATAAAAGTAAAATAACAAAATAAAACATCAAAGAGGAGCAGCAGAAAAAGGAAGGAGAAGAAACATAAAAGATAAACTGGATAAAAAAAATAGAATGAGGGGGAGATCAGCAAGAGGAGGAGCTGTGGCAAAATCATCCCATCTCAACCTAAGCCCAGGTCCGATAAAAAAGTACATGACCCAAGGGGGCAATGGAAATAAATAAATATCAGAAAAGTGGCAAGGCGCCAGGGGGCACCAGACAGAAGTAAAGGAAAAAAAAGTTCAGAACAGCACATCCCTAGAAATAAGTACACTTTCTCAATCAAGAGAAGAACAGGATACTGAAATAGATGTTGAGATGGGGAATAAAGAAAAGAAACAGAGGAAATCCCAGTTACCAACAAAAACTGAAATGGCAGCCATGTTTGTGGCTTTGAAGAATTCTCTTATAACAGAAATGGCAATAATACATAATGACCTTACATATACTTACAAGAGTAGAGGAAATAGAGAAAAGATCAGATAACCACATAAAAACAATAAAATAACTAAAAGGAGAAATAAAAACTTTAAACATAGAACAACGGGAGCAGGCGTATAGAATGGAAGATCAGGAGAACATATACAGAAGAAAAACATTAAGAGTACGAGGCCTACCTGAATCAACACAAGGAGAGGATTTAACAGAAAAAATAAGTAAAATATTTAACCCCATACTTGGTAAGGAAGAAACAAACCCAATAAAACAAAGAGCCCATCCATATACTGGCCATCAGGACTACCAGGAGTTTCCCAGTGGGACATTTTTGATTCAGAGTTTGGTTGCAGCGGGGAGCATGGCAGCAAACAGCGGCAGGGATTCTGGGAAGGTGGCCAGCGAGGAGGGTAGTTAGATGTGAGACCCCAGGAGGGAGAAGAGCTCCACCCCCTCCCTGACCACAGAAGAGACGAACAGGAGTGGGCACGGCCACCCTGGCGCTCCCAGAACCTCGATTTCTCCACCTCCTCTCTGCTCCATGAACCGTGCGGCCTGGGCCCGGAGGACAGGCTGACTGGGGGCTCAGAGGAAGAGAACATGTGGGAGGCGGAGGCTGCCAAGGAGCTGCTGGAAGGAGCAGATCAGTGAGAGCACCCCCGGATCAAGAGGGAGACGTGGCGCTGCCGCTGCTGGCCATCAGGTACTAGGAATCCTGCACATACATGCCCGCACACTAAGACGGGGGAGCAAAGGAGGGACTGCAGATTGGGACAGTTCTATGTGGTCTGTCTCAGCCCTCCCCTCTTTCTCTGAGCTGGCCCTCTGTCTCTCAGTCCCCCCTGTATCTCATTCCCCCGTCTCTCACTCCCCCTGTCTCTCAGGCCTCCCCTGTCTCCCAGCACCCCCTCTTTCAGCCCCCCTCTGTCTCTCAGCCCCCCTGTCTCTCAGTCCCATCCTCTGTCTCTCAGACTCCCTCTGTCTCTCAGACCGCCCTCCTGTAACTCAGCCACCCCTTTGTCTCTCAGCCACCCCTACTCTGTCTCTCAGCCCCCCCATCTGTCTCTCAGACCCCATATGTCTTTCAGACCCCATCTGTCTTTCATCCCCCCTGTCTCCCCCCTCTTTCAGCCCCCCATCTCTCAGTCCCCTCCTCTGTCTCTCAGCCCCCCTTCTGTCTCTCAGCCCCCCTTCTGTATCTCAGCCCCCCTTCTGTCTCTCAGCCCTCCCTCGTCTCTCAGCTGCCCACCTCTGTCTCTCAGCTTCCCCACTCTGTCTCTCAGCTTCCCCCTCTGTCTCTCAGCTGCCCCCCCCTCTGTCTCTCAGCTATCCCTTCTGTCTCTCAGCTGCCCCCCTCTGTCTCTTTGACCCCCGTCCCTCAGACCCCCCTGTCTCCAGCTCCCCCTATGTCTCTCTGCCCCTTCCTCTCTCTCACCCCCTTTCTCATTTACTCCCTGACCCTTATGCTACTTTCACACTGGGCGTTGACGGTAAAACGCTGCTAGTTTTAGCAGTGCTTTATCTTTGTTTTAGCGGTGCTATTTGGCCACTAGTGGGGCACTTTTAACCCCCGCTAGTGGACGAATAAAGGGTTAAATGTACTTGTGTAGCGCCGCTGCCGATGTGCTTTACAGGCGCTTCGGCAGAGGTGCCCATTCATTCCAATGGGCAGGAGCGGTGAAGGAGTGGTATTTACAACGCTCCTCCACCGCCCCAAAGATGCTGCTTGCAAGACTTTTTTTAATGTCCTGCCAGCGCAGTGCTCCAGTGTGAAAGCACTCTGGCTTTCACACTGGGACTGCAGGGAGGCGTTTTCAGGCGCTTTACAGGTGCTATTTTGAGCCCAAAAGGGCCTGAAAAATGCCTCATTGTGAAAGGGGTCTTACACTCATCCCCTCTTCCTTGCACTCACCTCCTCTTCCTTACACTTACCCTCTCTTTCCCTCAACCCCCCCCCCTCTCTCTCTCTCTCTCCCTTTCACCCTCTCATGATATACAATAATAGATGTAGGGGCCTTTTGGTGGGTGTGATTTTTTTTTTTTTTAAGGGGGGTGGGCAGCATTTTATTGAATTAAAGTGGGCCGGTGTGGATGAGGTCCAGTGCCAAATTTTTGTCCCAGTTCAGCCCTGAAATAGCCCATAGACTCAGAAGACTGAAAGGAATATCAATGGAGGCTCCATGAGACATAACTAAGATTTCAAAACTGGGAGGAAAACAATCAAATATGGGGAAACATGAGGGGTAAGCCACCAATAAAATACAAGGAAAAGATCTTACAGATTTCTGCATATTTGTCACAGGAAACATTAAGAAGAGGAATGCTATCTACATAAAGGGGGCCTTGAGAGAAAAGGAAGTCCTCCTCCTGCTGTTCTGCCCAACTACCCTGTCCATGATGCCACAAAGTGTGTGCTCCAGCAGGAAGACTAGAGGGACAGTGTCACTGATGCATGCATTGTCACTGCTCACCATCCTTGTGGCCTTCTCAAATGGTGACAGGACAGCCTTAATCAGTAGCCACTGGAATGGCGAAAAGAAGCCAAGCTCCTCTGAGTCTGTCCTGGTGCCATACTCACACAGGTACTCATTGATGGCCCTCTACTGTGTGTGCAGCCACTGAAGCATTGCCAATGTTGAGTTCCACCTGTTGGGCATGTCACAAATGAGGAGGTTGGTGGGCAGGTTGAATTTCCGTTCAATGTCAGCCAGCCAAACACTGGCATTGTATGATCGGCGTAACTGACCACAGATTTTTCTGGCCTGCCTCAGCAGATCTTGTAAGCCTAGGTAACTGGTCAAGAAACGCTGCACCACCAAATTCAGGACATGTGCCAAGCATTGAAAATGTGTCAAGTGTCCCTGTCGAAGAGCAGAGAGAAGGTTGGTGCCATTGTCGCATACAACCATTCCTGGCTTAAACTTCTGTGGCATCAACCACCTCTGAGCCTGACCCCGAAAATATCCACAGCTAGCTATGAATAAGCACTGATTTTGGTGAGAAATGCGTCAGTTTTTGGTACCCCCCCATTGCTGTGGATTGTTTTTGTTTTGATGTGATCCTCGGTTTTAATAAAAGCACAGGATTTTAAGTTTTTCCTGGTGTGCGGCTATCCAGAGTTCTTTTCTGCTATTGCCTGCCAGCAGAGTTACCCAGTGCACACTGTAGGAAAGATAACATCCCTAGCCATGCCTGCTGGACCATGAGTCAGCGGTAATATGAACCTTGCTGCTGACTGCCCTGTCCAACAAGGCCAAAACATTGCCTTCCACATGACGGTAGAGAGCTGGAATGGCCTTATGTGAAAATAAATGTATTTTTGGAACATGCCACAGTGGTAAAGCACATTTCACAAATTCACGAAAGGGGGCAGGGTCTACCAGCTGAAAAGACAGTAGTTGTAGTTCTAGCAATTTAGCCTGCTGAAATCAACTGGTGTTGTACTGCTAGCAGATTGGCTGCAAGTACTTGTGGCACCTATTGCTATTCCTTCATTCCTCTCAGTGCAGGTGTTTGAGAGGACTTGAATTATAGTAGGGGTTGAGATCCCAGATGAAGAGCAAGGAGAAGTCCATCTTTTTTTATGATGTGGGTCTTTCAGGTGCTGTTGCCCACGGACTGCATGGCAGGTCGTTATATGTCTTATCAAGCATGTGGTGCTCAAGCGGGTGCTGTTCTGGCCACGCTTGATCCGCTTCTGACATAGATTACAAACAGCAACGGTGCAATCTACTGCACATGTGTAAAAAAAAGCCTACACCAATGAACTTTTGGAAGTCAGCGGGGAGTCAGCATTGCCCTGCACCTGTGGAGCTCTGTGGTGTGATGCAATAGGGTGGCTGCCCTTAAGCTGGCCCTGGAGGACATCCTGCCTTGTTGGAGTTGTGCCTCCTCCTCGTCACTTTCCTCCTTTCTTCTCTCAGGCACCCAAGTACAGTCAGTGACCTCATCGTCCCCTCCCTCCTCGTCACTGTAGCAAATTTGGCAGTATTCTGCAGCTGGGGTAACATGACTTCTAGTTCCCTGTCCTTCTGTGGCACCCCCTCTCTCTAAGCTCTTGCTACTCCCTTCCTCAACCTGGAAACCAAGATTGAAGCCTTCAAATTGCTGCACATCCCCCAGCAGCATATAACTGACACTATGGTGAAATAAGTATGGTGACTCCTTTGTGCATGATGGGGGGGGGGGGGCTACAGAAGGAGTAACTGTGGATAAGGAGCCGGTGGAATAGGTCACTTTGGCAGCTGTTTTGGAAGGCAAACTAAAATGAGCCTGGGTGACAAAGGATGAGGAGGATGAGGACGGCTTAGTTATTCACTCCACCAACTCTTCTGCATGTTGTTGCTCAATAACTCGGCCAGCAGCTGAAAAAAAGGACAAGTGTGCCCCGCCTGCAGAGGATGCATCATGTCCACAACCACCACTTTTCACTGTAGACCCAGAGGCTGCTTCCCCCTTTTTTAGTGGCATGTGAGCATCTGCCTCTCCTTGGTGGCCTTCCAGACATACACACTACACTGTATTATATACTGTGTACACTGCCTGCACTGTATTATATACTGTAAACCACCTGCACTTTATTAGATTCTGTACACTGCCTGCAATGTATTAGATACTGTACACCGCCTGCACTGTATTATATACTGTACACCGCCTGAAGTGTATTATATACTGTACACACTATATTATATACTGTGTACACTGCCTGCACTGTGTTATATATTGTACACCACCTGAAGTGTATTATATATTGTACACACTGTATTATATACAGTGCATGTTTTATATATTATATATTATATATATATATATATATATATTATATATTATATATATATATTATATATTATATATGCCTGCATGGTATTAAATACTGTACACTGCCTGCACTGTATTAGATACTGTACACCACCTGCACTGTATTATATACTGTACAACACCCACTTCACTGTATTTTTATATACTGTTTATATATATATATATATATATATATATATATATATATATATAACCAGACTGTCTGCACTGTACATATTGTCCACAATGAACTATATATATATATATACTGCACAGTATACAGTATATATATATATATTAATACATTGCCTGCACTGTATATATACTCAAACTGGGCTACAATGTGTATGTTTGTGTGTGTGTGTGAATCCGAAAACCGAAAGATCCGACATAAACAAATGCTTTATTTTCGTTTTCGTTGTGACAACAGTTCGATATAGATAGGAGATTCGACATGACGCTGACAATAGTGATCTGTGTCCATCGAACCTGTTGTCAAATGTGCCTAACCTTAGCTCTATTAGTCCAAGATTATTCTACATAGAGAGAAAAGATTCGACATAGAGAGAAAAGGTTTGACATAGAGAGAAAAGATTTGACATTATAGAGACAATAGCAAAAAAGGTCCAATGTGCCTAACCTAACTCTAGTCCAAGATTATTTGACATAGAGAGAAAAGATTAGACATAAAGATTTTGACGAAGCAGTTGGTGCGAGCGGACATTTATGATCAAATGCTCTGCCCATAGGCTATAGAAGAATTCTAATGTTGGTTGACTAGTAATAATAATTAAAAAATATATTTATTACTAGTGTCATACAACATTAGAATTCTACTATAGCTTGTAGGCGGAACATTCGACCGGAAATGTACAGTTTAGCTGCTCCGTCGAATCTTCTTAGAACATTCGACAGACACCATAAGCCTTCAATGACAGATTCGACCTTAATTAATTCGGATTTTCAGACGAATGCATTTTTTAATGAAACAAAATAAATAAAAACGAATTTTGGGAGTAACTAAATAAATTTATTCTCTGGCTCATAGCTCTCATAGCTCTCACAGCAGATCATGCTGGGATTGGCCAAAGCATGCAGGTCAGGTGCATGCTTTGTCCAATCAGCATCCATAAATGCACTAGGATCTCGCAGTGCATTATAGGGCGCTCCGCGGCACTCAAACATGGTGCAAACGCCCCCAATGTTCAAGTCGAACTTATGTTCGATTTGAACATTGGAATCATCCCTAATTATGGTTAACAAAAAACTCAGGGCAGGTTCTTCCTATATACAGTGTAATACACCTAACAGGATATAAACTGATAAATGAAGCAATGCTTTCCAATTTCCTATTTTTGCTAATGTTGACGAGATTCTTGCAGAAGTCATTAAAATTATACTATCAGCCACAGTACATTAGCATTTACACAACAATACAGAAAAGGATTAAAGGCACAAAGACAAATGCTAGTTCCCGGAAAACATGTATCAAAGGATTTCAAGTTGCTTTGTGACAGCGGGACTTAAAATGCAAAATGACATTATTCATATCAGTGTAGGGGGTGGTGGATTATTTAAGTCCCTTAGTGGAGACACATATAAGGCAGGCTACCCTCTAACCATGTGAGCTCAAGCACCGCTGTAATCTCATGCAGATGCCCTTGAAAGAACTCCCAGAGAAGGATTACTTAGGAGCTTTGCTGCTCCTTAAGATGTCTAAACTTTGAAGCACAGCACATATTTTTGCAACTTCTAAGTAGACTGGCATCTTTGCTGAGTTCAACAGCTGCCAGACAATATCAACATTTTAGCCTCGACTATTACTGTATATGTAACTTTTTTTTTTTCAAATATTAAAAAATAAAAATAAAATATCTACTTACACAAGTATTACACACACTTGTGTAAGTAGATATTTTATTTTTTCTTTTAATAAACCATCAGTTTTACACTATGGGAGCATCCCTTCTTCTTTTATGATTCCATGCCGATGCTGTTGGGTTTTGGGTCTGCATTCCTGGAGGAGTCCCATATACAGATCTGGTCCGATAGGAAATTTTGTCCCCAGTTTCATCTCGAGGCCATCCATACCTGGTGAAGTCCGGATCATGTGGTGAGGTCCTGCGGTCTAGGGTACATCCAGTACCATCTTCATACAGGCTTGGTTTAAGCTTGCCTCCGGTAAGCTTAATGGTAGAGTGGTGGTGGATCACACGTATTGGTGGAATCTATTTCTAGTTTGGTGGCACTAGCTGGACATCACACCGATATATAATTTTTATCTCTTTGGACACTCACTGTGGTTACAAATTTTGGACTTTTATTGCACAAGGATTTTACGATTTATTGTATCAATATGGTTCAACACTTTATGTGTCACGCATAGTTATACACATAGGTTATTTTGTCATTTATGGTATTTTGTTATGGCCATTTGGTATTTTTTGTGATTTTTCAGTCACTTATGTTCACTTAAGTCACATCAATTCATATAGCGCGGCTTTTTGTCTATTATTGTTCTGTTAATGTGCATATCTCACATTTTTTTTAGCTGCTGCTTTATTTCATTTTTTCATTTTTAATTTGTCTGTATGACATACACTTATATATTTTTTTAGGGTCTAGCGCGGTGTTAGCTTCTTTTATTTCACTATTTATGAAAGTTGCTATTTTATTTCCTCGTTTTCAGAACTGGTCATAGGATCTTAACTTTTAGTTCTTTTGTATGTACTGAGAAGCTGCTGATTCACTTTTCATCTCCCTTTGATTCTTTAAAGCAGAGCTTCACCCAAAAGGGGAGGTTCCACTTTAAGGTCTCTTCCCCCGCTCCGGTTTTTAAAAGGGATCTTATAGGGAGGAGGGGGGTAGCGGGTATCTGATTTTGACAGGTACTCGCTCCCACTTTCGTTCCGATAGCCTAGGCCATGGGTCTCCAAGCTATGGCCCTCCAGTTGTTCAGGAACTACAATTTCAATCATGCCTAGTCATATCTGTGAATGTCAGAGTTTTACAATGCCTCATTGAAGGTGTAGTTCTGCAACAGCTGGAGGGCCATAGTGTGGAGATCCTTGGTCCAAGCGATTGGAATGGGAAGTTATCCCCCCCCCCCTCTTTCCCAAAGTCTTATGGGACACATGACAGGTCCCAGAAGACTGTGTGACCAGTCACAGAGTGGAGCACCACTCGCTCATGCGCAGTGGGCCCTGGGCTGTGAAGCCGCAAGCTGTCACAGCTGGGTGCCCATAATAAAGATACTAGCGCCGACGAGGGGGGGGGGCACAGAGAGAAAATGGTTGGGTGAGCACACTGATGGATCATGTGACAGATGAGTGGCAGTTTATTAAAAGTCAGCATCTACAGTTTTTGTAGCTGCTGACTTTTGATTTTTGCCTAAGAGACTGGAGCTCCGCTTTAACCATCTATTGTAACAATCTATGCCTCTATACCATCTGGTTTTCATGTTTTTTTATAGCAATATAATACATATTTACAATTTTCATTTAATTGTGGGCATCTTGCAACTGGCCATTCTCTTGCTAGTCTAAACTTTGAGGTTCTGGTAGGAAAATGAATGGTAAGCTATATTGTCCAATGCACCCAAACAGTCATATGGGATATGATGAAAGATGTGTTCTTCAAGAAACCAATCACAGAAGAATGATCCAAGGCAGCTCATATTTTCTGGGAGCACAGCAATTTTCTTAATTGAGTGGGAGCAATTCATAGGGATCACATACAGATCATAAAGCCAGTAGCTAGTGGCAGTCATTTAAGTATATAAAATATTTTTAATTTGTTTTATTTGTAGTAGCTAAAGCACATTTTTATTTTACTTAAATTGACATAGTGTACTATGGGAATAGCTCTAACAAAATGTTTACATACTCTTTATTTGGACAGCTGCTTCTTGAAAATAGACTAGACCTGTCAGACAATTGTCCACTACTGGTCATATCAGATACTGCTCTACCATTCATCTTCTTAGGGGATGAGGCCTTTGCCCAGGGTGAACACCTGCTAAAGCTCTATTCAAGTCACTCTCTGAATGTAGACAGTAGGGTGTTCAAGTATCACCTCATCAGGGCATTAAGAGTTGTGAAGTGCTTTTGTCATCTTTTCCAAGAGGTGGCATTTATTTCACACTCCCATCAATTTGATCACACAAAATGCTATATCTGAAGTCAAAGCAGCATGTGCCTTTTACAACTTTGTCAGTTGAGCGACAATTTTGAGAAAAAAGCTATATTTTTTTACTTTTTGCTATAATAAATATTCATCAAAAATATATATAAATTTTTTTTTCCTCAGTTTAGGTCATTATGTATTCTTCTACATAATTTTGGTAAAAAAAAAAATCACAATTAGCGTATATTGATTGGTTTGCGAAAAAGTTATAGCGTCTACAAAATAGGGGATAGTTCTATGGCAATTTTATTATTCATTTTTTTTTTTACTAGTAATGGCAGCAATCTGCGATTTTTATCGTGACTGCGACATTATGGAGGAAACACTGGGCACTATTTTGGGACCATTGTCATTTATACAGCGATCGTGCTATAAAAATGCACTGATTACTGTGTAAATGACACTGGCAGGGGAGGGGTTAACCACTAGGGGGCGATCAAGGGGTTAAGCGTGTCCTAGGGATTGATTCTAACTGTGGGGGGAATGGGCTTCAACTCACATGACAGCGATCACTGCTCCCGATGACAGGGAGCAATGATCTCTGTCATGTCACAAGGCAGAATGGGGAAATGCCTTGTTTACATGCACTTCCCCATTCTGCGGCTCCGTGACACGATCGCCGGGAGACTGGTGGACATCGAGTCCGACAGTCCCGTGCGCAAAGTCATGCTGTATGTGGCGCCTGCTAGCCCGCCATTTAAAGGGGACCTACAGGTATGCCCATTTGCCCACCGCTGCCATTGTGCTGACGTATATCGGCGTGCATCGGTCGGCAAGTGGTTAAGCAGTGTCTCTCAATGAACATTCTAAAAATACGATTTGCTTACTCAATCCTACTAAAATTATTTCCTCAGAGTACACTGACACAGCTCCCTCCCCTCATACAGTAAGTTATATGTGTTTTTCTTAGATTGCTTGCTACGACTGAAAAGGTGAGATAAGGCGCTATATAAATCCTGTATAATAATAATAATAATAATAATAATAAGGGAGGTGTTACGACTTCAAAGGGGCTGGCCTTTAAGCTGCTTGTGCCTATTGTCCATTTTTCCTGTGAAAGAGTAATGCCCCGTACACACGGTCGGATATTGCGATGGAAAAAGTCTGATCGGATTATGTTGTCGGAAAATCCGATCGTGTGGGCTCTATCGGACTTTTTCCGTCCGAAATTCCGATGGAAAAAATTTGAGAGCAGGATCTAAAATTTTTCCGACAAAAAAATTTGATCTGACTTTTTCCGATCGTTTGTACAGAATTCCGATGGACAAAGTGCCACGCATGCTTAGATCAAATTAGGAGACCAAAGCTATTGGTTACTAGCCTCTACGTAGTTCCGTCATACGCAATGAACGTCACCATGTTCCGAACGATTGGATTTTCCTACAACTTTGTCCGACCGTGTGTATGCAACACCAGTTTCGGACAAATGGATGGATTTTGTTGTCGGAATGTCCGACCGTGTGTACAAGGCAAAACAGTAACTATCAGTGCAAATACAGGTGAATATGAATAATAAAAATCACAGTTCATCAATCATAAGTCCATGATGAGGTCAGGGATTTGGGGGTTAAAAGTTTCCAGATAAGAGGATTAGAAGAATTAAAAAATAATAATAATGACAGTGCATCGGCAGCTGCAATCCTCAGAAAGCTGATTCTGTATAGAGGAAGACAAAGAGGAGAAACCAGGAAGCGCTACCTGCTAGACTTCTTCTCTCCTTCTCTGAGGATGTTCCCCTGGATGTACTCCTGAGACCCGTGACATCATCCGCGAGTGTCCGACGCTGGTTACGGCTCCCCCTGGTGGCCACCTGACACGCAGAGCGACTGGAATTTACGCACAGCCACATAGAGTGACCAGATCCGGATCCAGGGACCTCCAGACTGACTCCACACATTTGTACAGATGAGCCTTCTATGTTTTTACCTCTTATAAGTGAGTCTCTGTTACCTTGCCATTAAATCAGCTTTTAATACTACACTCAGGTGGCGCTTCCTGGTTTCTCCTCTTTGTCTTCCATTTTTCCTGTAGCTGGCATTATAACCTTAGGTTGCTTAATTACCATCAAGCTGTGTGCTGAATGGATTATATGGTGAGTACAAATTATATTTATTTAACATTGTAATTTTGTGTGAAATTTTATCAATACGTAAATTGATGATTTTTTCATAATTAAAAAAAAAAATGATGAAACATCTTTAACCAGTCTACTCCATAATTTGTCAACTTCCCAGAGGTTGTCACAAAATTTCAGCAGGCCTAATATCCCTAAACAGTAGTTTGACTTTAGAAACTGTTTGGCTTGTTTGCCTTTTCAGTCCCAAGGCTCATGTGTTGCTACTGTACTGTCTTCAACTACTGACTAAGAAAAGTGTGTAAAAGCGGACCAAATACCACAATAAATTCAGCCTTTGATGAGGCATTTCACATAAAAACTGGTGTTTTAAAGAGTTGTACATTTTTTTTTTACAATGGAATGGCAGAGTGGATCAACTATGTTAGAAAGGATGAAGAAGATGACCACACAGCATATCTACCATTAACCATGAAATGTTTACCTTCTTTGATCCATTATGTAGTGCACACCTTTGTCATTTTCAAACCAGATGCTACCGGCACCACTAATAGCTGCTTCTAAATCTACCTCATAGGCAAAATAAGAACAAATATTTTCTAAAGTTTTTAAAATGTTCTCAGTTGGGCCCTTTGCCTGCCCCAAATGTTAATTTCTTTGAATGGCTTTGTAATTTATGTAGAAAATAGATCCACCCCTTGAAATGAGCACCGAGAGTGGTATGGTCTTGTCAGGATTTTATGGCTTTAGTTGGTTTTGTGCAAGGTTGTTCACTAAATATCTCAGGAAGGAGACTGCATGTAAGTATTTACCTGTGTAGAAACCACTATTCAAAACTACAAAGAAATGTTGGCCACTCCTACACTTAATTTCTTGATCATGCAAATCTTAATTTAAAAAAATGAATGTAGAAAATACATCTCCAACATTGATATACTCTCCAAAGAGAGCCTCAAATGCATAATTATCACTATTTACATTTTCAGAATTCTTGTCCTACTAGGTCAGTGTCTGCAATTTGTGCTCAGTAAAAAAAAATTTGCACGTGAAATTAACATTAGCTCACAATAGCTTTATGATCTAGAAGATGTACAGCAAATCGATGTCAATTAGCTTTGTTAGAGGTGATGTCCTGAAATTGGAACAGTTAGCAAAAACTGTATGTGATTTTTTTTTCTACTTCCTTCCCCCACTTTTTTCTTCTTAACCGCTTGCCGCCGGCCGACCGGCATATGACAGCACGGCTCTCATTCTGGGCGGGCGTCATATGACGTCCGTCTATTTAAACAGGGCATGCACGCGATCATGTGCGTGCAGCCCTGTACCTTCAGTGGCATCGTGTCACGGAGACACTGCTCCCCACCGAGGGGGGTGAACAGCCATTGGGCATGGCTGTTTACTACGTTCTCGGCCGTGATGAAGTCTCGGCCGATCATAGAGGATACCACCCCACTTTGCACGGCGCATTCGCGTGACCACGCTGCGCGTGCACGCCGGTGACAGCGTGTTCCCGGGAACACTGCTCATCACCGACGCTGGTAAACAGCCATTGCCCGACGGCTGTTTACCACGTGATCGGCTGTGATCCTTTCACAGCCAATCACTAATTTTAAACACAGAGCGGTAATGAGATGTTACTGGGTTCTCCTCCTCACACAATAGTGTGTGAGAAGGAGATTGCGGTAACATCTTGTTACCGATTACAGTGTTCACCAACCACACTGATTGCCCCCCCAATAAAGGAGGACCTGTCACTACCCATCAAAGTACCTGTCACTGTTTATCTGAGTACCCGAGTATCCGTCACGGTCCATCTGAGTACCAGAGTACCTGTCACAGTTCATCTGAGTACCTGAGTACCTGTAACAGTCCATCTGAGTAGCCGAGTACCTGAGTACCTGTCACAGTTCATCTGAGTACCCGAGTACCTGAAACAGTCCATCTGAGTAGCCGAGTACCTGAGTACCTGTCACAGTTCATCTGAGTACACGAGTACCTGAGCACCTGTCAAATCCCATCTGAGTACCTGTCACAACCCATCTGAGTACCTGTCACAGCCCATCTGAGTACCTGTCACAACCCATCTGAGTACCTGAGTATCTGTCACAGTCCATCTGAGTACCTGTCACAGTTCATCTGAGTATCTGTCACAGCTCATCTGATTACCTGAGTACCTGTCACAGCCCATCTGAGTACCTGTCACAGTCCATCTGAGTACCTGTCACAGTCCATCTGAGTACCTGTCACAGCCTATCGTAGTACCTGTCACCAGCCCATCAGAGTACCCGAGTACCTGTCACCAGCCCATCAGAGTAACCAAGTACCTGTCACCAGCCCATCAGAGTACCCGAGTACCTATCTGAAGCTCATCAAGTTACCCGAATACCTATCTCCAGCCCATCAGAGTACCCGAGTACCTATCTGCAGCCCATCAGAGTACCTGAGTACCTATCTACAGCCCATGCCTCATAGACTATACATTGGGGTGTTTGCTTTCCAAAATGGGGTAATTTTGTGGGTAATTCCACTGTCCTGGTGCTCAAGGACCTTCAAAAGTGTGATAGGTAGGAATGAAAGGAGATGTGTAATTTATGCTTCTAGAATGCCTGAACGTACTACTTCAATGTTGGGCCCCTGTATGTGGCCAGGCTGTGTAAAAGTCTCACACATGTGGTATTACCATACTCAGGATGAGTAGCAGAATGTGTTTTGGGTGTCATTTTTGCTATATACATGCTATGTGTTAGAAATATCTTATAAATTGACAACTTTGTGTAAAAAAAAAAAATGCGTTTTAATTTTTTTTTTTTTCCATATATTCCAAAAACTTCTGGAAAAAAATGAACCGTTCAAAAGACTCATATTGCCTCATAGATTATATGTTAGGGTGTTTGTGGGCAATTCCATTGTCCTGGTGCTTCAGGGCCTTCAAAAGTGTAATAGGTGGTTGAGAAGTGAGATGTGTCATTTATGCTCGTAGAACGCCTGAAGGTGCTACTTCAATGTTAGGCCTTTGTATGTGGCCAGGCTGTGTAAAAGTCTCACACATGTGGTATCGCCATACTCGAAAAGGGTAGCAGAATGTATTTTGGGGTGTAATTTGTTGTATGCATATGCTCTGTGAGATAAATAACCTGTTAATATGACAATTTTGTAAAAAAAAAGAAGAATCTTCATTTGCAAAGAATTGTGGGAAAAAATTACAAATTAAAAAAACTCACCATGCCCTGGAATGTCTACTTTCTAAAAATGGGTCATTTAGGGGTAATTGTACTTTCCTGACTTGTTAGTGTCTCAAGAAATGAGATAGGCTTTCAATACATCAGGTGTGATCAGATGTGATCAATTTTCAATGATTTACACCATAGATTGTAGACTATAACTTTCACAAAGACCAAATAATATGCACTAACTTATTTTTACCAAAAAATATGTAGCAGTATACATTTTGGCCAAAATTTATGAAGAAAAATTACTAAATTTGCAAAAGGGTATGGTCTTTTTTTATTTATAGCACAAAAAAAAAAACACTAGTGATTAAATACCACCAAAAGAAAGCTCTATTTGTGTGAAAAAAAAGGATGCAAATTTCATATGGGTACAGTGTTGCATGACTGAGTAATTGTCATTTAAAGTGTGAGAGCGCTGAAAGCTGAAAATTGGTCTGGGTAGGAAAGTTGTGTAAGTGCCCTGTATTGAGGTGGTTAAGCCCTTGTTTGTCACCCTTTTGTCTTTTTTTTTGTTTGTACACGTTTTTGCACGTGTGACTGGTAGGGTATAGGTCCTTGTGCCTGCCCTGAAAGTCTTGGGAGGGGGTGGACATGGCCTTCTGTCTAAGTTCGCCCTCTCTCATAGGGTCTCCCTTTGGGGGGAGCCCCACTTAGTACTTGGTTGGGTCTGTTTCAGCAGACCCTCCAAAGAATGGGGTCCGTCTGGTTTCAGGCCAGATGGACCAAGTGTAAATACCCCAGTCCCCGTCTGGAGCCTAACGCCCTGGGGGATCAGGGCAAAGTCCTTCGATTTTGGAGGACTTGTGTACACCCGTTGCACGTTTTTGTGTTTCACTCTTTATGTGTGTGCACTTTTTTGGCACTGGGTGAAGTTTTTGGAATGTGTTCACACCACGGGCTTTCAAAAAAAAAAACTGTATATGTGATTTTTAAATGAAGGCTTTGGGTCCTGACTTGCTATTTTTTGCTAGTATGTATTACTTCATGACGATGAAAAAGTTGAAAAGTTGCTGACCTCATTTTGTTTGATCCACTGATTATTATTTTTTTTCATGGAATATGGTTTCATATTTTGTTTGTAGTATTTTCAGTTTTGTAAGAAGTTTATATTTTTTTATTCAGGAAACCATCCAAATGCCCTAATAAAGAATTTTTTTTAACTGTGCTTCATAGGGGTTTGCCTTTTTTTATGGTTGAAAGTGCAATTTGAGCTATTTTTACTAAAATGTGGAGAATTTAAACTTTCTATAAGAATCAATGGAATTGATTCTGACAGAATCAATTCCATCCTAGTGCATGTGTCACTAGGATGGAAAAGAACAAACAGCAATAAAAATACTGTCAGAAAAAATAACTTTCCTTATGCTGCTAAAATATGTTTTTATTCCTAGTGGAGAGATTTCCTATCATTTCCTATAATGAGGCACATGGCAAAGTCAGAAGCCCTAACCCTGATACTCACATAATTTAGTGGATGCCATGTGCAATACCTTGTATTTATACTTACTATACAGTTCAGTTTCCCTTACAGTAGCATGCTCTAACACTAATGACCTTTTAAATATATATAAAAAATTAGTTTTCACTCTAACAATATTCTTGTCATTTATGTTCTGCTGTACATGGTTGGCTTGCACTACACTCATGCATTAACATTTCCCTTACAGCAGTGTGCTTTTACATTGCATGGATTTATTATTTCTTGTTGCAATGTGTGTGCATCTAATTTGTCTAGGACATTTTTTTCTAGGACTTTTTTTTTTTACTTTATATCTTTATTTTATTTTCAAATTTACAAAACAAACTTAATTCACATACATTTTACATTGATAAAGGAAAGTTAATAGAGGGGGTATCTAAACCCCCCCTCATGAGAAACTGTATTTGATTATATTATTCTTCCCCTTAATCGCAACTACACCACTAGTCTCTCATACCACAC
Organism: Lithobates sylvaticus; assembly: GCA_028564925.1. Classification (NCBI taxonomy): domain Eukaryota; kingdom Metazoa; phylum Chordata; class Amphibia; order Anura; family Ranidae; genus Lithobates; species Lithobates sylvaticus. Next base: position 60,858,013 of record CM053033.1, on the reverse strand, counting down.
TTCCACTACCTCCTTCACTCACCCCTTCCTTCATCACTCAGCAAAATACTTATCCTCAAACCCTCCTATTTTTTCGGACCTCGCCCTCATTTCATTGTTCCTCCACTTTGCTATTTCTCATTCCACATCTTCCAAATCTTGTCAAATTTATTAAAGCATCTTTGTTTAATATATGACGTCCTTTCCTTAAGAATCACCACCTCCATACTCTGTTCCCATTCCCTACTGGATGGGGGGTCAGAAGATTGCCACCTCTGGGCAATAAGTTTCCTAGCCTGAAAAAGGCATCCCAAAATTGCTAACTGGGTATCTTTAGGTCTACCCTCTCCCTCCATCCACCCCAGGACATACAGAATGGGATCCATGTCCATGCGGATTTTAAACACCAGGGTAATAGTAGCTAATACCTCCCTCCAGTATCGGAATAGTTTTGGACATCTCCAAAATATATGGATAAGGCCCCCCCCTGTTCTACCACATCTTGGGCAAGTGTTGTCCTGCCTCCGACCAAACCAGAACAGTTTTTGTGGCGTATAGTAGACTCTATATAACAAAAAAAGGTGTGACATCTTCTGGGGTGGGGAGAGAGAGACCCATGGAGCAAGTTCAAGAATCCTTTCCCATTGTAGTTCTGATATGTTTCCCACATCTTTCTCCCATTTCTTCCTATAGGGCCTTGTTTGCAGCCCTACCCGGTTCCCTTTGTGTATGCTTGAATATATTTTGGATATTAAACCCTTCCGTCTTAATGATATTCTGTAGTACCGGCATGATACTCCATTCTATTGTCCTCACTTCAAACTGTTCTATCAAGGCGTGTCTCATCTTTAAATACCTGAAAAAGGATTACTCAGGGAGTGCAAATTGGTCTCTTAAATCCTGGAAGGATCTTAACTTTCCATCATGATAGATCTGAAAGATGAACTTTTAAGCCTCGTCTTTGCCATTCTCTGATTGAACCCAATTTCTGTACCTCACCCAGATTAATGTTTTTCCATAAAGGGGAATACTCTGTGAATCTTCTATAGCCAAAAAATGTTTTTGCCACTTCCCAAACTCTTGCCATCAAGTCAAGGGTAGGGAACCCTCTCGGGAAGGCCCCCACCTCCAATACTTCAGTCAATGACTTATGGATCGAGTTACAAAGGACTTTTACTTTCTATTAAATAGGCAAGTCATTCAGGGCTCATTCATGGCTTAAGTTGTCATTGTTTTTTGGATTATGCTTAGAATGTTTTCCTTCAAGCAGATAGGGCAGACTACAACCTGAAAGTAAGGTGTACGGATGTATATGCCTGAACTCTAGGTGTACCATGCCCCTACATCATAATTGTTCAAACATGTATAGCTCCCAGATATCCCTGATTTAGAGGGGCTGTCCCTGATTTGGAACAACATCCTTCTGTCCCTCTTTCCTCCCCATGTGTCCCTCATTTTGATCTGATCTATATAGTTGTATAGAAAATGCACTTTTTGTTTTTCAAAAAGTCTTTCCCAGTGCTAAACCTTTCACCCTATTTCTAAATCGCTGCATTTGTACATTTCAAAAGCTAGTATAAATGAATAGTAGTGATAAAAAAGGCACCTGTGTGTTTCACTTCCCTTTATTGTATAATTTTCCTTAAAGTGGCGTGGCAGGGGGTGGGTCCTATGATTACATAATTTTAGGTGTCCCTCGTTCTCATCTTAAAAAGTTGGGAGGTATGCTTAACAACCATGTCAAATATGAAGACAGTTGAAACCCCTATTCTTACTAAAAATGTGTTAGCTCTATATGATGTGCAAAGCTCCTTGCCTTAAAGTGGTTGTAAACACTTTACAACCACTTTATACTACAGGCAAGCCTATAATAAGGCTTACCTGTAGCTACACTGGATAGCTCCTAAAACTGCACGGTTTAGGAGATATCCCTGTATTTGCATGTGCCGACGTCATCGGCACACGCGCACTTAAGCAAACTGAAGCAATGGCACGTACGGCGGCTTCCGCACACATGTGCGGGAGTGACATTATCGCGGCTCCGGCCAATCACAGTGCCGGAGCCGCGATACCCGGAGTTGACCCCCTGGAGAGATGTCGGCTGCCGGAGCAGTGAACGTGGACTGCTGCTGGGGCTTCGATCTCAGGTAAGTAATTCATGAGCTAATATGCTATGCATACTAGCTCATTGTGCCTTTGTCTTGCATGTTTTTTTTTTTTTACAGGGTTTACAACCACTTTAAACCAGCACATCTATATGGTTAGTTTCAAGGATATATAGGGCTGATTGCTATATAAAGTTGAATTTAAGAAACATAGAAATGCAGTCATGCATGTCAGTTATGTATTCACTAAAACTATTGCATCCATTTTTAGATGCAACTTGGGTAATTTCCTAAACCTGTCTAAATATCAGCTTATTGTAATATCCTAGATTGTAAGCTCTAACGAGCAGGGCCCTCTGATTTCTCCTGTATTGTATTGTGTTCTAATTGTACTGTCTGCCCTAACACTGTAAAGTGCTGCACAGAATGTTGGCACTATATAAATCCTGTATAATAATAACAATATCTGTACAGTAGCAGTGAGACAATGAATGGCCTGTATGCTGTATGTGCTGGAAAGAAAACAAATATGCTAAAAGCAAGAGAGTGATGACCTTGTTAGTGTTCTTCTTATTGACTTTCCAGTCACAGATTGGGAGCAGGGAGGTGACCAAGGGTTTGTGCCGAGCTACAGCAGACAAAGGGGAGGTCACCACCCTAGCTGTGCTGTCTGGCAAGGCTGTGTAAATATCAGGACTAGGCTGGATAATAATACAAATTCTTTGACAGGTAAAAAGCTCCCATATAAGCAATTCAACTGTGTATTTAGCTGTTTGCATTGTGTCTAGTAATCCAGGCTTTTTCTCACTTTACTGTTTGTTTTTGAAAGATTTCTACAAAATTAAAAGCAAACCTTAAGACAGATTCTAAGCTAAGTGACTGACGTTGCACTAAGATTTGCCTCTTAGGGGCTTCTAAGCACACACATTTTGGCACCCAAAACAATACCCCTCTGCTAGGACAACTTAATTTACACAAAAATATTTTTCTTTTTTTTACCAGTTCTAACCTGGCTTAGAATATTTTGACAAAGTGTACTTTGGGAAAACTGTATTTCTACTGATGATGGGAGAAAATGGAAAACAATGTGGCTAATAACTACATGCCTTTTTGTCTCTGCCATAGGATAGAAATGTGTAAGCCTGTATCCGAAGAGACGTCTGGCTTCCTTTCCTTGTGTACAGTATGCTGGTTTTCACTTCGGTATTTTGAATCACTCTCCCGTCTGTCACTCTCTGCTTGATTGTACACTTTTGTGATGATTGAACCTTTTGTATGTGTTTCCAGTTTATTATTGTATCCTGTTTTGCAATGTTGTAATGACTAAATGTCAGCACTGCACAATCCTTTTGCAATCACAGCTGATCCCTTTTCATTGAATTGTTTGTATGTTCTTTGTCCTTGGTGGTGGAATAGGCTTATTCTAGCAAAATATAGGGAGAAAACAGTTTCATGCAACTTATTGGAAATAACAACATGATACAAATACATGTTACAAAAAATGAACCAAAATCAAAACGTATTCCTGTGTTAGGTGGAATGTTATTTATCTGCTATACTGCTTCTTAGATTTAAAGAAAACCTCTTACCAAACTGAAGTCATGCGCCAGTATAGACTAAAATTAATACTTACCCCTCTTGTCACCATCTCCACCCAAAATCACTCAGTTGAAGAGAAATTGTTGGCTGAAGTCTTCAATAGAAGCCAACAATTTCAAAAGCGTCAATCTCCTAGTCCCCTGCAAAGCTCAATGATTTATGTTGCTTACATCCCTAAAGCATATAGCAGTGATGAAGGGATGAGTAGTAGAAACTTCTGAGTACTGAAGGGGTCCAGGAGGTTTACATTCCACAAAGTGTTGGCTTCTGAGGACAACTTCAGCAGGTGGAGAGACATTTGACAGCATGGGTGGCAGGAGAGGTAAGTATTCACTTTCACAAGTTCACAAGTGTTGATTGCTTATTTAGGTCTAGAGGAGACACCAACCCTCTGCTTTGCTAGACCAGTGCCTGCAGCTTCTTCTCCCCTACAAATCAGCAGTCGGACGTGATCAAAACCAATGCACAGGGGAGTGGAGGATCAGGTAAGAAAAAATGCTTCTCCTGTCCTCTAGGAAAACAAAGAGTAGTAAACCCTTGCAGTGTATGTGCAGCATGCAAGAGAAAATGTAAAGCTTTCCAGAGTAGGGCTTTAATACATTACTGTAATGTAAAAAAAGGCAATATTTTCAAAATGTGCAGCTTTCGTTAAGATAGTTCCTGGTGATCCTGCCATGAAGGTCCCTACTGTTAGATGGCCAATGCTTAGTCCCTGTGTTCCACATGTTCTCCTGCATTTGTAATCTGTCACATGAGCTTCTGAAAGACTACAAGTGGTTTCAATACAGTGTGGGTTATTTAGTGATTTTAAAGTGGAACAATAAAAGTGAAAAATTCCTTTAAATATAGTGCCTGGGGGTCCCCTTAATGTGCCTGTAAAGTGGTGCATCTGTAGCATGCATAAAACATGCTGCAACAAAACTGAAATTTCTAAAGAACAAACAAGTCAAATCCCATTTAAAATGATTTGTGGTTACAATTGCTGGGTCTGATATCGATTTGGAGGAAAATCCCACGCCAATTTTTAAAAAAAAAAACAACGTGGGGTCCCCCCCCAGAATCTATACTAGACCCTTATACTTTTTGAACCATACCAGACCACATTCCCTCAACATGGGGGGGGGGTGGGGGTGGGTCCTCTGCCACCCCACCCAAAAGCACCTTGTCCCCATGTTGACAAGGGCCTCATCCACACAACCATGGCCGGTGGTTGTGGGAGTCTGCGGGCAGGGGGCTTATCGGAATCTGGAAGCCCCCTTTTAAATCCACCCCATGTGAATGGGTATCGGGTACATAGTACTCCTACCCATTCACCAAAAAAGTGTACAAAAAGTAATAAAAACAAGAAACAAGTTTTTGACAAATCCTTTATCCAAAAATAAAAAACGTAAAATGTTATACTTACCTGACGATAATTTTCCTTTCCTGATGCAAAGCATGACAGCATACAGGAATGGGATAGGCTCGGCCTCTCGCCCAATCAGGACTGGTTATACTATATTTAAATAAGTCACCTCCCCCTAGGCGGCATTCTTGTAACTATACTCAAATGCGAAACGCACAAGGGAGGGACCTGTATGCTGTCATGCTTTGCATCAGGAAAGGAAAATTACCGTCATGTAAGTATAAAATTTTCAGTTTTCCTGACACAAAGCATGACAGCATGACATACACGAATGGGATGTAGCACGCCCACAAAACCTATAAGGGAGGGCCATGCTGAAGCGTTTGAATCAACATATCATTAGATTAGAACTGAAGTCGATTCCTTTGCTTCCAATGTTGCTTGATTGTCTTTGCAATAGGCAAAAAAATGTGTAGTATATGAATCTGGTTGGTATCCTATAAAATTCTGGACCTCTGAATTTTGCCCATGAGCACATCCGTCTGATAAAGTGAGCTCTGCACTAGATTGATGACTTTATCTTCCTTCTTTAAGCCCCTTAGGCTACTCTGACCCGAGATAATGCCATTGTCCTAGTGGACAGTGAATAGTCTTCTTCTGATACTGCCAGGCCTGAAGAGGCCACTGTCTGACCTTCTAGAGAAGGACCACTTCCATGTATTTCTTCCACATAGAGTCCATTACTCCAGCTTGTGGTGACGCTTGATATTTTAGTTTGGACATGCCGGAAGGGTGATGTCTTGACCCAGAAGCAAAGATTCAGACATTCGTCTGGTGCTGGTGAAGAAGAAACCAGAGCCATTTTGTTTGATTATGGTAGCAATAAGGTAGTTTACTGCTTGAAGCTCGGATCTCGGAAAGAGTTCTCAAAGACGTGATATCCTTAAGAAATACTACTTTGGTGTCACTGAACCTATTGAGGTAGTCTTGTTCAGAAGAATGACCCTAGTTGCAGTTGGGAGCAGAGGATTTATCCTGAAATTCTGCAAGATTTTCCATGTTCTAGTATACCTGGAGTTCGCCGCAGGTTCCCCGGCTTCCACAAGGTTTACAAATAATGAAGGTGAGATCCCACAATAAGCCTTTCTAACTTGGTCTCCCAGTTGCTAGATGTAACGTGGCTGAATTTTGGATACACTTGGCTCTGCTGTGTAAGGTCTGAGATCTCAGGAAGCATAAAATAGGAGGAACTTGGGTCAAAGACTGTACTTTGAGGACACTATGGCCTGTAAGGCCACCAGATAATTACCTTATCCCAGCTGTATGACTACGGATCCTGGTTGAACTAGACGGATTTGTGTGCTTTTTCAACCTGCCCAACCATGCACTATGATCCTGATGAGGATCTTAGAGATCACAAGTCTGTTGGCTATACAGGCTAACCTGCTGACCCAACTGGATGTTAGTAGGTCCACTGCTTCCTCTACTGGGAAGCTCCTCTTGCAGGAATGACTTCCATTCCTGACCATTGAGTTTACTGCTAAGTTGAGATTCATTGAACCACTTGTTGGTCTAGGGACTCACCCTTGACATCCAAGGCTTCGTATTTTACCGTATCAGACAGGAAGTTCTGAGACACCAGAACACGAGCGATGAGATAAGACAGGTTTTACCATTGGCAAACCTGAATAGGAGATGCCTCTTGCCATGACGTTAGGAGATTACCTATAGCCATCTGTTTGGAGCATACCTGAGGCCTTCTAGGCTGTGTTGCTCAAACGACTTCCCCACTTGGGAATCACGGTACCCCTGCTGTTAGACACTTCGTTCTCCACTGGCCTATGTCATTGACTTGAGCTCGGAGGTCACCGAGGTGAATAGACTTTAATGATTGTTACGTCTGGAAGTTTATGAAAGTTGATAAGATTAACTATTCTTCGCCACCATCGAAGGGACTAGTCTTATATGTGGATATGTGGGGTAAACTTCCCTGGAATAGGAAGCAAAATCTTTCATTACCTTAGAAGGCCAGTTTATGATGTTCTTAATCTTCTTGACCATTTGAGACCATGGGATACAAACAGATAGAGCTAGGACTTGCCTCCACATAAGTCCTAATACTATCACCCTTCGTGTGGGCAACTCTACAGTAATCTCCTGAACATCTAAAATGTCATTATTATAATGAGATTAATTGACCTTCCCTCTGAATCTGGGTTTGCCAGGACCTGGAGGATTGAGCCACCCGCATCTGTTGTCCACATAAGGAACCTGAAGCCCTTGCTTCTGCAAGATGGCCACTACTGGAAGCAATGTTCTGGAAAATGTGGAAAGGTCAATGATTGCTGAATGAGCCTGCAGTGAAATTCTCAGAAGCCTGGGTGTAGCAAAGTGCGCATGTACACATTGTCACGTACCGGGTACGACGGGGAACAGGAGGTGGATCCCCTATGCCAATGGGGCGATAGCACGGGTTGTATTGGAGGACCGGTTCTAATGTTGCTACTGGTTTTCACCAGAGCCCGCCGCAAGGCGGGATGGACTTGCAGCGGCGGTAGCAACCAGGTCGTGTCCTCCAATAGCAACTCGACCCCACTGACGGCTGAGACAAACGCGGTACACAAGGATTAGGCAAAAGGAAGGTCAGACGTAGCAAAGGGTCAAGGCAGGTGGCAAAGGTTCGTAGTCGGGGGCAACAGCAAAGGTCTGGATACACAGAGGGAGCAAAACACACTAACGCTTTCACTGGGCACAAAGGCAACACAAGATCCGGCGAGGACAGGAAGGGGAAGTGGGTTTATTGATTTTGGGGGAAAACTGTAATTGGGCCAGGCACCAATTGATTGTGCGCTGGCCCTTTAAGTGAGGGAACACTCGCGCGCGCGCGCCTGGGGAGCGGGAGCGCGCGCACGCCGGAAGGAGCGGGGGACAGGTGAGAGGAGTGGGATGCGATCCCCGGGCAGACCGAGGATCGCATCCCAGCAACGCTGCAGCGCCTGAGGTCAGGGGAACTGACCGAGGCGCTGCAGGAGGGAGAACGCCGTGAGCGCTCCGGGGTGGAGGAGATACCCGGAGCGCTCGGCGTTACAGTACCCCCCCCCCTTGGGTCTCCCCCTCCTCTTGGGCCTCGTCCTCCTCCTGGAACCCAAGAACCTGCGGATGAGATCTTTGTCAATGATGTTACCTTCCGGTTCCCAAGACCTCTCCTCAGGCCCACAGTTCTCCCAGTCAACAAGATAGAAACGTTTACCTCGGACGGTTCTAGAGGCAAGGATCTCTTTAACGGAGAAGATGTCGGAGGAGCCGGTGACCGGAGCAGGAGCGGGGACCTTGGGGGAAAAGCGATTAAGAACAAAGGGTTTGAGGAGAGAAACATGGAAGGAGTTGGGAATGCGGAGGGAAGGAGGAAGATGCAGTTTGTAGGACACAGAATTGATCCGAGCCTTGATCTTGAATGGGCCGAGGTAGCGGGGACCCAACTTGTAACTGGGGATGCGGAACCTAATGTACTTGGAGGAGAGCCACACCCTATCGCCAGGGGAGAATACCGGAGGAGGTCTTCTTTTGCTGTCAGCATGTTTCTTCATGCGAGAAGAGGCCAGGGCAAGCGACCTTTGGGTCTCTTTCCAGATGGACGACAGCTCCTGGGTGACTTCGTCTACAGCGGGGACTCCGGAAGAAGTGGGGATGGGTAGGGGGGGAGAGGATGACGGCCGTAAACCACAAAGAAGGGTGATAGAGAGGAAGACTCAGACTCTTTCAAATTATAAGAAAATTCGGCCCAGGGCAGGAGGTCAGCCCAGTCGTCTTGACGGGCCGAGACAAAGTGTCGCAGGTAGGCCCCCAGGATCTGGTTGACTCTCTCCACTTGTCCATTGGACTGAGGGTGGTAGGCAGAGGAGAAGTCTAGTTTGACTTTCAATTGACTGCAGAGAGCTCTCCAGAACTTAGACACAAACTGGACGCCTCTGTCCGAGACGATGTGGGATGGAAGTCCATGAAGGCGAAAAATCTGAAGGAAGAAATGTTTGGCGAGTATAGGTGCAGAAGGAAGCCCTGGAAGCGGGACAAAATGTGCCATTTTGGAGAAACGATCCACGACCACCCATATGGTAGTGTGGCCGTGGGAAGGAGGGAGGTCCGTGATGAAATCCATAGCTATGTGGGCCCAGGGTCGTTCAGGCACAGGCAGAGGGTGAAGAAGACCTGCAGGCCTTTGGTGAGGAGTCTTGTTTCGAGCACATGTGGTACAGGCCTGTAAGAAGTCCGTCACATCCTTTTTTAAGGAAGGCCACCAGTAATACCTGGAAATCAGTTGGGAGGATTTCTTGATTCCAGGATGACCAGCCAGATGGGAGGAGTGACCCCATTTGAGGACCTGAAGTCGGAGACGTGGAGGGACCAGGGTTTTCCCCGGAGGAACTTGCAGTAAGGAGGCCGGGGCAGAAGAGATCAGACACTCAGGAGGTACAATATGTTGTACAGGAGAGTCGGACTCAGAGGAATCGGTGGAACGAGAGAGGGCGTCAGCCCTGACATTCTTGTCTGCAGGACGGAAGTGAATCTCAAAGTTGAAGCGGGCAAAAAACAACGACCACCTGGCTTGGCGTGGGTTTAATCGCTGGGCGGACTGGAGGTAAGAGAGATTTTTGTGATCAGTGAAGATCGTGATGAGATGAGCGGACCCCTCAAGGAGATGTCTCCACTCCTCAAGTGCTAGCTTAATGGCCAGTAATTCACGGTCTCCAATGGAATAGTTCTTTTCAGGGGGGGAAAAGGTCTTGGAGAAAAAACCACAGGTGACGTTCTTGCCCTTGGAGTCTTTCTGGAGAAGCACGGCTCCAGCTCCCACAGAGGAGGCATCGACTTCCATGAAGAACGGTTTGAGGGGATCAGGCCTGGACAGAACTGGTGCAGAGGAAAAGACAGACTTGAGGCGGTTAAATGCCTCATCAGCTTGAGGAGGCCAGGACCTCGGATCCGCACTTTTTCTGGTTAGTGCCACAATAGGCGCTACAATGGTGGAGAAGTGGGAAATGAACTGGCGGTAATAGTTGGCGAATCCGAGGAAGCGCTGGATGGCCCGTAGCCCAGTAGGACGTGGCCACTTCAGGACAGCAGAGAGTTTCGCAGGGTCCATTTGGAGACCTTGTCCAGAGACCAAGTACCCCAGGAAGGGAAGACTGCAGCGTTCAAAGAGACATTTCTCTAGTTTGGCGTACAGACGGTTATCACGGAGTCGCTGGAGCACTTGGCGGACATGAAGACGGTGCTCCTCCAAGCTAGAGGAGAAAATCAGGATATCATCCAGATAGACAACAACACAAGTGTACAGCAGATCTCTGAAAATCTCATTCACAAAGTCTTGGAAGACCGCAGGGGCATTGCATAACCCAAAGGGCATGACTAGGTATTCAAAGTGTCCGTCACGGGTGTTAAAGGCGGTTTTCCATTCATCGCCTTTACGGATACGGATGAGATTATATGCGCCCCGGAGGTCCAGTTTGGTGAAAAGACTTGCTCCGCGCAAACGGTCAAACAGTTCAGAGATGAGAGGCAGTGGGTAGCGATTTTTTACCGTGATTTTATTAAGACTACGATAGTCAATGCAGGGACGTAGGGACCCGTCCTTTTTGGCGACAAAGAAGAATCCTGCTCCAGCAGGGGAAGAGGACTTGCGGATGAAGCCTCTCTTGAGGTTCTCCTGGATGTAGTCTGTCATGGCTTGTGTCTCCGGAACGGAGAGAGGGTAGATCCTGCCACGGGACGGGGTGGTACCAGGGAGGAGATCAATAGGGCAATCAAAGGGTCTGTGTGGTGGCAAAACCTCCGCTTGCTTTTTGCAAAACACGTCGGAAAAGTCCTGGTAAGGCTTGGGAAGATTAGGCAGAGCAGGAGCGTTGGAAAGTTGTTTAATGGGTACCGCTTTGAGGCAATGCCTGTGACAGGAAGGACCCCAACTCTTGATGTCCCCCGAGGACCAGTCGAGGGTAGGAGAATGTAACTGGAGCCAAGGTAGGCCCAAAAGGATCTCTGAGGTACAGTTGGGTAACACCAAGAAGCTAATCTTTTCATGATGGAGAACTCCAATCTTCATGAGAAGAGGTTCAGTGCGATATCGCACTATACAGTTCAGATTTTGACCATTTACAGAGGTGATGAAAAAGGGCTTGACGAGACGAATAACTGGAACATTAAATTTGTTGATGAGTGAAGCTTCAATGAAGTTTCCTGCCGAACCAGAGTCCAGAAAGGCCACCGTGGAGAAAGAGGATCCCTTGGTCAGAGAAATCCGCACAGGAATGGTCAGACGGGGAGAGGAAGAATCCACACCTAGCAGCGCCTCTCCTACGTTAGCTAGGTGCGAGCGTTTCCCTGACGCTGAGGGCGGATAGAGCAGTCCTTTAAGAAATGGTCGGGACTGGCGCAATACAGGCACAGATTATGATCTCGGCGGCGAGTCCTCTCTTGTGTGGTCAAGCGTGACCGATCCACTTGCATAGCCTCCTCAGCAGGAGGAGCAGGAACGGGTTGCAGAGGATTCTGGAAGAGAGGTGCCAGGCGCGGAAACCGCCTGACGCGACCAAAGTCCTTTTCCTGTCGTAGCTCTAGGCGTCTTTCGGTATAACGCATGTCAATGCGGGTGGCTAGCTGGATGAGTTCAGACAGGGTAGCAGGAATCTCACGCGACGCCAGCACATCTTTGACATGACTGGATAGACCTTTTCTGAAGGTAGCGCAGAGGGCCTCATTGTTCCAGGAGAGTTCAAATGCCAGGGTGCGGAACTGAATGGCGTAATCGCCCACTGAAGAATTCCCCTGGACGAGGTTCAGGAGAGCCGTCTCGGCAGAGGAGGCCCGGGCTGGTTCTTCGAAGACACTGCGGACCTCAGAGAAGAAGGCTGGGATAGAAGCTGTGGCAGGATCGCCACGGTCCCAAAGTGGTGTAGCCCAGGCTAGGGCCTTATCAGATAGTAAGCTGACCACGAACGCCACCTTTGACCGTTCTGTGGGGAACTGGTCCGACAACATCTCCAGATGGAGGGAACACTGGGATAGGAACCCTCGGCACAGCTTGGGATCCCCATTGAATTTGTCAGGAAGGGACAGGCGGATCCTAGCAGCAGCAACTCGTGGCGGAGGAGATGTAGGAGCTGGCGGTGGAGACGGTAGAAGCTGCTGTAGCATAGCAGTCAACTGCGCCAATTGCTGTCCTTGTTGGGCGACCACCGTGGTCAGATCCGAGAGGCTAAGCAGCGGGACCTCAGCGGGATCCATGGCCGGATCTACTGTCACGTACCGGGTACGACGGGGAACAGGAGGTGGATCCCCTATGCCAATGGGGCGATAGCACGGGTTGTATTGGAGGACCGGTTCTAATGTTGCTACTGGTTTTCACCAGAGCCCGCCGCAAGGCGGGATGGACTTGCAGCGGCGGTAGCAACCAGGTCGTGTCCTCCAATAGCAACTCGACCCCACTGACGGCTGAGACAAACGCGGTACACAAGGATTAGGCAAAAGGAAGGTCAGACGTAGCAAAGGGTCAAGGCAGGTGGCAAAGGTTCGTAGTCGGGGGCAACAGCAAAGGTCTGGATACACAGAGGGAGCAAAACACACTAACGCTTTCACTGGGCACAAAGGCAACACAAGATCCGGCGAGGACAGGAAGGGGAAGTGGGTTTTTATTGATTTTGGGGGAAAACAGTAATTGGGCCAGGCACCAATTGATTGTGCGCTGGCCCTTTAAGTGAGGGAACACTCGCGCGCGCGCCTGGGGAGCGGGAGCGCGCGCACACCGGAAGGAGCGGGGGACAGGTGAGAGGAGTGGGATGCGATCCCCGGGCAGACTGAGGTTCGCATCCCAGCAACGCTGCAGCGCCTGAGGTCAGGGGAACTGACCGAGGCGCTGCAGGAGGGAGAACGCCGTGAGCGCTCCGGGGTGGAGGAGATACCCGGAGCGCTCGGCGTTAAAGCCTTGATTGCTCTAAGGAACAATAGTGGGAATTAGAGGAGTTGAAAGAGTGGGAAGAAATTCTATTGACTTCCTTACTGCACAAAGTGCAACTCGCCAGCACACCTGGAATCTTCCGTTGTTATCCCAAGGTTTTGTTGCAGACAGATCACAACACAAAGACAAGTGCTGCACAGGCTCCACTGATCCTGAGTCTCCTGCCCAAATTTGCATTACATTTCTGCAATATAACACCTACTGGGCACATTTGAGTGAAAAGGAACTTTGCTGCTTCTCGAGAGGAGCAGACTTGAGCTTAGGCGATTAAAGACGATCATGGATCTTCCAATCTTTTCTCTAGCGCTTCTCAGGCACTGTCACCAACTCTTTGTTCTGGGCCTAGGTGACTAGCCTAAGGGATTAGTCTCTGATCTGGACATCACTGATTCCTTCTTAAATCATATTCCAATCAACTTAGAAGAGGTATACGTGAGGTATCAGTGGGTTAAGCCATAGGGCTTTACTAACCCCACAGAATAGTAGGAGGAACAGCCTGCTGCATTCATAGTGGTTGCACTGCCTCACTGGACCAAACACCACAGAGGCATATTACTGCCCATGTTTGCCCTCAACTTGTCTGCTGAGAACCAAATAGCCTTGGCTACTGAAGTGAATTCCAACACAGGCCATATCATACTCCTAAGGCCCCTTTCACACAGGACGGATCCGTAATCATCCACCCTGTAAACATCTGATTTCTCAGCGGGGATCGCTCCGTTGATTCCCACTGTGCACGGACCACCCTGTCAGATCTCCGCTCTCCTCTATGGGGGATCGGATGAACACGGACCGCCTGTCCGTGTTCATCCGATCCGCTCTGCAGACGGATAGAAAAACAGGATTTTCCTCCGTCTGCAGAATCGGACCATAGCGGAGACGGACGATTTGGATGTCAGCGGATGTTCACCCGCTGACACCCGCTATCCCATAGGGATGCATGTATGTCCGTATTTCATCCGAAAACGGATGGATGAAATACGGACATACGGTCCGCATCTGTGAAATGGGCCTTAATGGTAGTATAAATCTTAATTTTCAAATCTATATTGTTGTTTTCATGTCCCTGCGAAGGCTATCGCATCATCCACTGGCAGACTGGCACTTCTGGCTGGTCTGAAGATTACTTGGCTTGGCCAACTGCCTCTGCAGTAAGAGTTGGGCTTTACAGAGGGGATCTTGCATCCTCTGCTAGCATGAAGACACATCTGGCCAATCTGTTGAACGCTCTTTGGCCTGCTGTTTTTTTTTTGATGATGCAGGAGGTACCCTTTAAACAGACTCAGCTGTTTGATTAGCTTAGTACCTGAGCCTTAGGGACTAGAGGTCCACCCAGTCAGTTTTCACTTGAGTGAACACATCTGCCGTTGTGTTTTACTGCCGCCTGATATGTAACTTGGCATAGCATCTTGGCGGGCACATCAGCTAACCACACTCCCCATTCTGCCCAGGATGGGTCCTTATTATGATTTCTTTTAGCCTGCCCCTTCTGGCAGCACTTTGAATGTATAGCAGTTTTAGAGCCAAACAGGACCTGTCACTGTTGGAAGAACACGTTGCCACTTTTCCTTTGGGGAGTGGTGCTGGTATTTAAGGGCTGGGAAGTTTTACAATACATACTGCCCATGCACTCTGTTGGAAGAACAAGTTTCCACTTTTCCTTAGGGAAGTGGTGCTGGTATTTAAGGGCTGGAGAGTTTTACAATCCATACTGCCCACGCACTCTTTTTGTATATGAAAGCATACCTACCTGACCCTCACTTTATTGATCGTGGCTGGTCTCTGGGTAAGCTTATGGCTCAAGATATGAGCTGCAGGTTTGTGGTCATAATAAAATACCTGGAAGTACTGGCTAGGACCTAGCCTTAATATAATATCAGTGGCCATCCAGACACCAGTTTGCAGACATTGAAGCAGCAAATGGATCTATATGCTGTGAGCAAGGGTTAAACCCTTTGACAGAAGCAATTACAGATAGTAGTGTACCAAACCAACTACTTAAAGCACTGTAACCTAAGCAGAACACTGACATTTTTTTTTACGCTTGTATTTAGACATACCAACTGCTTCGTCAAAATCTTTATGTCTAATCTTTTCTCTCTATGTCGAATAATCTTGGACTAGAGTTAGGTTAGGCACATTGGACCTTTTTTGCTATTGTCTCTATAATGTCGAATCTTTTCTCTCTATGTCAAACCTTTTCTCTCTATGTCGAATCTTTTCTCTCTATGTAGAATAATCTTGGACTAATAGAGCTAAGGTTAGGCACATTTGACAACAGGTTCGATGGACACAGATCACTATTGTCAGCGTCATGTCGAATCTCCTATCTATATCGAACTGTTGTCACAACGAAAACGAAAATAAAGCATTTGTTTATGTCGGATCTTTCGGTTTTCGGATTCACACACACACACAAACATACACATTGTAGCCCAGTTTGAGTATATATACAGTGCAGGCAATGTATTAATATATATATATATATACTGTATACTGTGCAGTATATATATATATATATATATATATATATTATATATATATATAGTTCATTGTGGACAATATGTACAGTGCAGACAGTCTGTTTATATATATATATATATATATATATATATATATAAACAGTATATAAAAATACAGTGAAGTGGGTGTTGTACAGTATATAATACAGTGCAGGTGGTGTACAGTATCTAATACAGTGCAGGCAGTGTACAGTATTTAATACCATGCAGGCATATATAATATAATATATATATATATATAATATATAATATATATATATATAATAAATAATATATAAAACATGCACTGTATATAATACAGTGTGTACAATATATAATACACTTCAGGTGGTGTACAATATATAACACAGTGCAGGCAGTGTACACAGTATATAATATAGTGTGTACAGTATATAATACACTTCAGGTGGTGTACAGTATCTAATACATTGCAGGCAGTGTACAGTATCTAATAAAGTGCAGGTGGTTTACAGTATATAATACAGTGCAGGCAGTGTACACAGTATATAATACAGTGTAGTGTGTATGTCTGGAAGGCCACCAAGGAGAGGCAGATGCTCACATGCCACTAAAAAAGGGGGAAGCAGCCTCTGGGTCTACAGTGAAAAGTGGTGGTTGTGGACATGATGCATCCTCTGCAGGCGGGGCACACTTGTCCTTTTTTTCAGCTGCTGGCCGAGTTATTGAGCAACAACATGCAGAAGAGTTGGTGGAGTGAATAACTAAGCCGTCCTCATCCTCCTCATCCTTTGTCACCCAGGCTCATTTTAGTTTGCCTTCCAAAACAGCTGCCAAAGTGACCTATTCCACCGGCTCCTTATCCACAGTTACTCCTTCTGTAGCCCCCCCCCCCCCCATCATGCACAAAGGAGTCACCATACTTATTTCACCATAGTGTCAGTTATATGCTGCTGGGGGATGTGCAGCAATTTGAAGGCTTCAATCTTGGTTTCCAGGTTGAGGAAGGGAGTAGCAAGAGCTTAGAGAGAGGGGGTGCCACAGAAGGACAGGGAACTAGAAGTCATGTTACCCCAGCTGCAGAATACTGCCAAATTTGCTACAGTGACGAGGAGGGAGGGGATGATGAGGTCACTGACTGTACTTGGGTGCCTGAGAGAAGAAAGGAGGAAAGTGACGAGGAGGAGGCACAACTCCAACAAGGCAGGATGTCCTCCAGGGCCAGCTTAAGGGCAGCCACCCTATTGCATCACACCACAGAGCTCCACAGGTGCAGGGCAATGCTGACTCCCCGCTGACTTCCAAAAGTTCATTGGTGTAGGCTTTTTTTTACACATGTGCAGTAGATTGCACCGTTGCTGTTTGTAATCTATGTCAGAAGCGGATCAAGCGTGGCCAGAACAGCACCCGCTTCAGCACCACATGCTTGATAAGACATATAACGACCTGCCATGCAGTCCGTGGGCAACAGCACCTGAAAGACCCACATCATAAAAAAAGATGGACTTCTCCTTGCTCTTCATCTGGGATCTCAACCCCTACTATAATTCAAGTCCTCTCAAACACCTGCACTGAGAGGAATGAAGGAATAGCAATAGGTGCCACAAGTACTTGCAGCCAATCTGCTAGCAGTACAACACCAGTTGATTTCAGCAGGCTAAATTGCTAGAACTACAACTACTGTCTTTTCAGCTGGTAGACCCTGCCCCCTTTCGTGAATTTGTGAAATGTGCTTTACCACTGTGGCATGTTCCAAAAATACATTTATTTTCACATAAGGCCATTCCAGCTCTCTACCGTCATGTGGAAGGCAATGTTTTGGCCTCGTTGGACAGGGCAGTCAGCAGCAAGGTTCATATTACCGCTGACTCATGGTCCAGCAGGCATGGCTAGGGATGTTATCTTTCCTACAGTGTGCACTGGGTAACTCTGCTGGCAGGCAATAGCAGAAAAGAACTCTGGATAGCCGCACACCAGGAAAAAACTTAAAATCCTGTGCTTTTATTAAAACCGAGGATCACATCAAAACAAAAACAATCCACAGCAATGGGGGGGGTACCAAAAACTGACGCATTTCTCACCAAAATCAGTGCTTATTCATAGCTAGCTGTGGATATTTGCGGGGTCAGGCTCAGAGGTGGTTGATGCCACAGAAGTTTAAGCCAGGATTGGTTGTATGCGACAATGGCACCAACCTTCTCTCTGCTCTTCGACAGGGACACTTGACACATTTTTAATGCTTGGCACATGTCCTGAATTTGGTGGTGCAGCGTTTCTTGACCAGTTACCTAGGCTTACAAGATCTGCTGAGGCAGGCCAGAAAAATCTGTGGTCAGTTACGCCGATCATACAATGCCAGTGTTTGGCTGGTTGACATTGAACGGAAATTCAACCTGCCCACCAACCGCCTCATTTGTGACATGCCCAACAGGTGGAACTCAACATTGGCAATGCTTCAGTGGCTGCACACAGAGTAGAGGGCCATCAATGAGTACCTGTGTGAGTATGGCACCAGGACAGACTCAGAGGAGCTTGGCTTCTTTTCGCCATTCCAGTGGCTACTGATTAAGGCTGTCCTGTCACCATTTGAGAAGGCCACAAGGATGGTGAGCAGTGACAATGCATGCATCAGTGACACTGTCCCTCTAGTCTTCCTGCTGGAGCACACGCTTTGTGGCATCATGGACAGGGTAGTTGGGCAGAACAGCAGGAGGAGGACTTCCTTTTCTCTCAAGGCCCCCTTTATGTAGATAGCATTCCTCTTCTTAATGTTTCCTGTGACAAATCTGCAGAAATCTGTAAGATCTTTTCCTTGTATTTTATTGGTGGCTTACCCCTCATGTTTCCCCATATTTGATTGTTTTCCTCCCAGTTTTGAAATCTTAGTTATGTCTCATGGAGCCTCCATTGATATTCCTTTCAGTCTTCTGAGTCTATGGGCTATTTCAGGGCTGAACTGGGACAAAAATTTGGCACTGGACCTCATCCACACCGGCCCACTTTAATTCAATAAAATGCTGCCCACCCCCCTTAAAAAAAAAAAAAAATCACATCCACCAAAAGGCCCCTACATCTATTACTGTATATCATGAGAGGGTGAAAGGGAGAGAGAGAGAGAGAGGGGGGGGTTGAGGGAAAGAGAGGGTGAGTGTAAGGAAGAGGAGGTGAGTGCAAGGAAGAGGGGATGAGTGTAAGACCCCTTTCACACTGAGGCATTTTTCAGGCCCTTTTGGGCTCAAAATAGCACCTGTAAAGCGCCTGAAACTGGAGCGCTGCGCTGGCAGGACATTAAAAAAAGTCTTGCAAGCAGCATCTTTGGGGAGGTGGAGGAGCGTTGTAAATACCACTCCTTCACCGCTCCTGCCCATTGGAATGAATGGGCACCTCTGCCGAAGCGCCTGTAAAGCACCTCGGCAGCGGCGCTACACAAGTACATTTAACCCTTTATTCGTCCACTAGCGGGGGTTAAAAGTGCCCCACTAGTGGCCAAATAGCACCACTAAAACAAAGATAAAGCACTGCTAAAACTAGCAGCGTTTTATCGTTAACGCCCAGTGTGAAAGTAGCATAAGAGTCAGGGAGTAAATGAGAAAGGGGGTGAGAGAGAGGAAGGGGCAGAGAGACATAGGGGGAGCTGGAGACAGGGGGGTCTGAGGGACGGGGGTCAAAGAGACAGAGGGGGGCAGCTGAGAGACAGAAGGGATAGCTGAGAGACAGAGGGGGGGCAGCTGAGAGACACAGGGGGGAAGCTGAGAGACAGAGGTGGGCAGCTGAGAGACGAGGGGGGGCTGAGAGACAGAAGGGGGGCTGAGATACAGAAGGGGGGCTGAGAGACAGAAGGGGGGCTGAGAGACAGAGGAGGGGACTGAGAGATGGGGGGCTGAAAGAGGGGGGGAGACAGGGGGATGAAAGACAGATGGGGTCTGAAAGACATATGGGGTCTGAGAGACAGATGGGGGGCTGAGAGACAGAGTAGGGGTGGCTGAGAGACAAAGGGGTGGCTGAGTTACAGGAGGGGGGTCTGAGAGACAGAGGGAGTCTGAGAGACAGAGGATGGGACTGAGAGACAGGGGGGCTGAGAGACAGAGGGGGGCTGAAAGAGGGGGTGCTGGGAGACAGGGGAGGCCTGAAAGACAGGGGGAGTGAGAGACGGGGGAATGAGATACTGGGGGGACTGAGAGACAGAGGGCCAGCTCAGAGAAAGAGGGGAGGGCTGAGACAGACCACATAGAACTGTCCCAATCTGCAGTCCCTCCTTTGCTCCCCCATCTTAGTGTGCGGGCATGTATGTGCAGGATTCCTAGTACCTGATGGCCAGCAGCGGCAGCGCCACGTCTCCCTCTTGATCTGGGGGTGCTCTCACTGATCTGCTCCTTCCAGCAGCTCCTTGGCAGCCTCCGCCTCCCACATGTTCTCTTCCTCTGAGCCCCCAGTCAGCCTGTCCTCCGGCCCGGGCCGCACGGTTCATGGAGCAGAGAGGAGGTAGAGAAATCGAGGTTCTGGGAGCGCCAGGGTGGCCGTGCCCACTCCTGTTCGTCTCTTCTGTGGTCAGGGAGGGGGTGGAGCTCTTCTCCCTCCTGGGGTCTCACATCTAACTACCCTCCTCGCTGGCCACCTTCCCAGAATCCCTGCCGCTGTTTGCTGCCATGCTCCCCGCTGCAACCAAACTCTGAATCAAAAATGTCCCACTGGGAAACTCCTGGTAGTCCTGATGGCCAGTACATGGATGGGCTCTTTGTTTTATTGGGTTTGTTTCTTCCTTACCAAGTATGGGGTTAAATATTTTACTTATTTTTTCTGTTAAATCCTCTCCTTGTGTTGATTCAGGTAGGCCTCGTACTCTTAATGTTTTTCTTCTGTATCTGTTCTCCTGATCTTCCATTCTATACGCCTGCTCCCGTTGTTCTATGTTTAAAGTTTTTATTTCTCCTTTTAGTTATTTTATTTTATTTTTTATTTTATGTGGTTATCTGATCTTTTCTCTATTTCCTCTACTCTTGTAAGTATATGTAAGGTCATTATTTTGTTATTTTACTTTTATTTAGTCCAAATGTGGGGCGGTGAGTCACATATATGCCGCGTACACACGAAGGGACTATCCCGCGGGATTATCCGCTGGACCGAAGTCCAGCGGATAATCCCCTCGTGTGTGGGCGCCGGCGGACTTTTTTTGGCCAAAGTACGGCGGACTAAAGTTTCAGGTTTTGTTCTCAAATTATCCGCTGGACTTGGCAGTCCAGCGGATAATCCGGTCGTGTGTAGTATGGTCCGGCGTACCAAAAAGGACGCATGCTCAGTAGCAATTATGTCACGGACTCGCTCGGTCTGGTAAAACTAGCCTTCGTTTTGAAGCTCGCACAATCGTCACGCTGCTGATTTTTTTTTTTTTTTTTTTTTTTTCTGACAGCGGGATTTGTATGTTATCGTACTTGAAGAATGATTTTGCCTTGCTGCTTGTATATTCACGCAGAGTACTCCCGAACGTTTTTTCTTCAGCATTCTTTAGTGAAGTTATATATTTGTATATATATATATATATATATATATATATATATATATATATATATATATATATATATATATATATATATATATATATATATATATATATATATATATATATATAGATATATATAGATATAGATATATCCAAATCACCAAATGAAAAATATATCTATATTTCTCAATAAGCCAAAAAAAATATATATCGATATCTACATATATATATATATTATATATATATATATATATCTATACGTGTATAAAAAAAATATATAAAATATATATATATATATATATATATATATATATATATATATATATATATATATATATATATATATATATATATATATATATATGTACATATATCTCTATATAGATATTTTTTATTATTTGTTGGTTATCAAAAGGATTAGTTATTACACATGATACAATTGTGGAGTCAGCAGAGCTTGCCCTTAATTCAGATCTTAACCCTCACCTTTCCAGCGACTGCACTTGCAGTTCCATTGAAGTTGCACTTTACACTTGTATTGTCAAATTAATGTTTAGACATGTACCTGCCTACTCCTAAAGAAACTATGTTTTTGAATAACAAGCACGTATATCATTATTTGATGAAAATTAAATGACCATTTATTCTGGTTAAAACAAACAAGGCAAAACAAAATAGGAAGGCAACACTGGAGCCACTTGTAGATTTTGTGAAGACTTTTTGCCCCAACGGCAGACACCAAGTTTGTGAAGCCAAAAATTAAGCTTGGGCACATTTCATACAATATAGGGAGCACAAGAAGATTGACCAGGAATCAGACAGACCAGGAACAGCAGCAGATGACATCTATGTCCCCAAGCTGTGGCACTACAACAGCCTGTGTCTTCTGTGAGACCAGACTGAAGCCAGGCAATCACTTCCGACTCTTCCCACCACGCTGCCCTGCACTCTTCCCTGCAGTCTTCCCTGCACGCTTCCTTGGAGGCTGACTTGTGGTAGGAGGAGGAGTAGGAGGAGGAGGAGGAGGAGGAGGAGAAGAAGGAAGACGAGGAGGAGGAGGAGGAGGAGAAGTTGGTGTCGGGCCTTCATGGGTCAGGCGGGTGGATTCTTGTAATTCACCCCTCAAACCCCCCCTAATTGCCTCAGAAATTAGGCCCTCACACAGGTGCCGTTGGCCCCTCTCCATTTCCAGCAACCTGCTGGACACGTAGCTGGCATAGGCCTCTTCTGGAAGGGTGGGTTTGTCCAGAATGGCACTCGCCTTCCGAATCAGTTGCAGTGATTCCTCCTCAACAATGGTCATCCTCCTGGGCCTTCTTGGGGGTAAGGGCAGGGGTGTAGGTAGACTTCTTAATTGGGTCTGGCTGTCACTCTGGCTCGTGCTGGGCCCAGCCACCTCCTGGCTCTCGTTGGTCATGTCCTCCTCCTCCTCCATACCACTTGTCCCGGCATCATCCTGGGTCAGCTCATCCTGTGTGCAAATAAAATCAAAAATCAAACACCTGTTTTGTGGTTTCTGGCCTCCTCAATCATCCAATTGTAAACTTAGGAACGAGCATCTAAATTTTCCAAAAGATCCAAAAGGCTATCATTTGGACCCCTGCATTTTCCAACCAGATCACCAATGTTGTCTAACGCTTTTTTTGCCACTACTGGATGTATGTATACACTATATATGTATCGATATGTTGCACCAACACTTTTTAGAAGTGTGCATAATTTTTGTCAGTTTTTTTCACAATTCTGAGTTCAGGGTGTTAATTGTTTCACATTTTAACGTTTACAGCATTAATATTCACACAATCACAATTTAGGCTACTAAATATATACCTGGCTCCAGCTGGGCGCATCAGCCTGCTCCAAGGTGGAGGGGTCTTCTCCTTCCGTGGAAGCCTCAGCTGGGGTGGAGGGAAGAGTGGAGGGAAGAGTGGAGGGAAGGGTGGAGGGAAGAGTCGACAGTGATTGCCTGGGTTCCATCTGGTCACCTATAAAAGTCAGTTGGTTGTAGTACCACAGCTTGGGTACATAAACATTCTCTGCTGCTGCTCCTGATCTGACTGATTCCTCAATCTTCTTGCGCTCCCGCTTGTACATGTGCCTTAAACTTGCAATTCTGGCTTCCACAAACTTGGTGTTTGCGTTGGGGACTTTAGTCTTCACAAAAGCCACAAGTGGCCCCAGTGTTGCCTTCCGGACATCCCTATTGCCATATAAAGGGTTCTTGAGCTGCCACAGGTTGGTATTTTTTCTGTACAGGGCATTGAATTCGGACATGAACTGCTGGTCCTTGAATGGATTCAACTGGGGTGATGACATGTTTGTTTCTGTTTTGTTAGTAATGGCAATACAAAAGACCAAAAACACAAATGTTACTTAAAACGCACAACCAGTTTTTCTTAACAAACATTACACAACACACCCACACACAGGCAGCAACCCCTACACACAGGCAGCAACACATACACACAGGCAGCAACCCCTACACACAGGCAGCAACCCCTACACACAGGCAGCAACCCCTACACACAGGCAGCAACCCCTACACACAGGCAGCAACCCTACACACAGGCAGCAACCCCTACACACAGGCAGCAACCCCTACACACAGCCAGCAACCCCTACACACAGGCAGCAACCCCTACACACAGGCAGCAACCCCTACACACAGGCAGCAACCCCTACACACAGCCAGCAACCCCTACACACAGCCAGCAACAGCAACACACACATATCCTTAAAAAATGCTGGCCCAAAACCCAAAAAAAAACACAGTAATGCATCCTAGAAAACACTTACCTTCGTACAGAGCGCTCGCTACTTCCGTTCGGGAACACGTGGGCCCCTCAAACAGCCTTATATACACTGCGCACGCGTCGAAGTCCGCCTGCGTCCTCCGCGTCGCCCGCCCATGACGTTCCTCATGACGAGTATTCCCCGCCCCGCTTCCCCTCGTTGCATTGTTGGTGAATTAATTCATGAATATGGCGGACACATTCTCAGCCAGTAGCGCGGAGGAAAGCCAAGAAGCCAACACATCTGCATCCAGCAGCAGATATAAGGCCACCAATATGGCCTTTGAAGAGATGGTGGAGATGGTGGACATCCTCCAAAGGGAAGATTACGACGGGGAAAATGGCCCGTACCCTCGTCCCAACTTGCGCAAGGACAAGATTCTCACTACAATCGTCAGCACCCTGGAGCAGAAATTCGGCGTACGAAGGGGCAAGGATCAACTGCGCAAACGATGGTCCGACATCAAATCCAGGGAGCACGATCAGTACAGGAGAATTCGAAAAGCCATCAAAAAAAGTAAGTCAAGCACGTGCGCTACTATGGTTATACTTGATATGTCTAATCTTGCGCAGATGTAATTACCATTCGTCCGTGAAACTTGCGCAGATGTTATTACCATTCGTACCTGAAACTTGCGCAGATTTAATTACCATTCGTCCGTGAAACTTGCGCAGATGTTATTACCATTCGTACCTGAAACTTGCGCAGATTTAATTACCATTCGTCCGTGAAACTTGCGCAGATGTTATTAACATTCGTACCTGAAACTTGCGCAGATGTAATTACCATTCGTCCGTGAAACTTGCGCAGATGTTATTAACATTCGTACCTGAAACTTGCGCAGATGTAATTACCATTCGTCCGTGAAACTTGCGCAGATGTTATTACCATTCGTACCTGAAACTTGCGCAGATTTAATTACCATTCGTCCGTGAAACTTGCGCAGATGTTATTACCATTCGTACCTGAAACTTGCGCAGATTTAATTACCATTCGTCCGTGAAACTTGCGCAGATGTTATTAACATTCGTACCTGAAACTTGCGCAGATGTAATTACCATTCGTCCGTGAAACTTGCGCAGATGTTATTACCATTCGTCCTGAAACTTGCGCAGATTTAATTACCATTCGTCCGTGAAACTTGCGCAGATGTTATTACCATTCGTCCGTGAAACTTGCGCAGATTTAATTACCATTCGTCCGTGAAACTTGCGCAGATGTTATTACCATTCGTACCTGAAACTTGCGCAGATGTAATTACCATTCGTCCGTGAAACTTGCGCAGATGTTATTACCATTCGTACCTGAAACTTGCGCAGATTTAATTACCATTCGTCCGTGAAACTTGCGCAGATGTTATTACCATTCGTACCTGAAACTTGCGCAGATGTAATTACCATTCGTCCGTGAAACTTGCGCAGATGTTATTACCATTCGTACCTGAAACTTGCGCAGATTTAATTACCATTCGTCCGTGAAACTTGCGCAGATGTAATTACCATTCGTACCTGAAACTTGCGCAGATTTAATTACCATTCGTCCGTGAAACTTGCGCAGATGTTATTAACATTCGTACCTGAAACTTGCGCAGATTTAATTACCATTCGTCCGTGAAACTTGCGCAGATGTTATTAACATTCGTACCTGAAACTTGCGCAGATGTAATTACCATTCGTCCGTGAAACTTGCGCAGATGTTATTACCATTCGTACCTGAAACTTGCGCATATTTGATGAAAGTTCCGTTTGTCTTCATAACGTTTATTGAGTTTACCTGGCTTTGGGTTGTTGGAGTTGTAAGGTTGTTTATTATTGTCACTATCTATACAATTACTGCTGTAGTAAGGGTTTTAGGGGTAACTTACACAGGGACTCCAGAGGCTGTTTTGGGGGGGGGGGGGGATAAATATGTTAAGCAGGGTCTCATGCTCACAATTCCCAAAAAATGCTCATCATCTCTAAATACTGTAGGTGGTGACTTTTCAAAGAAGTACACTCACCTGTCCCTTGGATGGTGCAGCTACAATCTCTGATCTTGCAATCATGAAATTAATGTTTGCGGCTTCACTTCCCGGGTCACTATTGGGCATGCGCCAGTTGCGCAATGCAATAGGACTGGTCCGCGCGAGCTCGGGGACCCCTGTGTGTCCCAGCAGACAGCACGGTGGGACGGGATGTGGCGTATACTTCTGTGGGAGTCTAGGGCCGGATGTGTGTGCAAATACCTGCCTTACACAGGTATCTGCAACCCATCCCCCCTAAAAGGTTCAAAATAAGACACCACAGGGGTGCAGGGATCCAATGAGCGGAAGTTCAAATTTAGGGTTGAAGGCCGGTTTAAGTATTGGAGTTTCATTAGATAGACATTTCAATTCTGTCTTCAAGTAGGATCTTCTAACAAACTGCTAATAATTGGCAAGACTTTTAAACAATGTTTACTAATCCTATTTTGGCACTCAAATATCAGTGTGATTCAAAAGTGTACCTTTTTGTGTTCCATTACCATAGGGGGCAAAAGACTCAGACGTCAGTCCGAACCTACGAGGACCTCCCGGCATCACCAGACTAATTGGGCAGTTAGCCCAAGCCCGCGCGTGGATGTGGCGGAACAGGTCGTTGAAGTCGATCAAATCTGCACCCCACCAAGTGAGTGTCTCAGAACACAGATTGAGCTAATAAATTAAGGTCTGCATGTTTTTGACACTTTTTTTCTTGTGTTTTATCTACCCAACTTTTAGGTGATGCTGATCTGTTTGTGGAACGACAAGCTGCGGAGCCATTTTCCACTGACAGTGCCCACAGGCTTATTGGCCAGATCATGGCCTGGAATCTGCAGCTGGAAAATATGCAGAAGGAGATGGCCACCATGCAGCAGGGAATGAAGGACATGATTGATGTTTTGGGGAGAATCTAAAGACCCCTTTTACATTTCTTAACATCAATCATGTCCTTCATTCCCCTTTTGATGCGCTGTTTAACTAATTTTAGAGGCCAAATTTTTAATATGCACACGGTATGTCAACATGTGCTATGTGCCATCAGGGGATCTCAATGGACGCATTTGGTGTTTGCAACCCCTAATGCTAGTAGGTGAGAGGGAAGGGGTTTCACACACAAAACACGTCCATTGATTCCCCATGATGGAACATAGCACATGTTGACATTACCCATTTTCCAGTTAAATTAGTGTGCATATTAAAAATTTGGCTTCTTCTGTTCATGGGTTACCTGTTGAACTTTGTAAGTTCTGGACTTTTACATTGTGTAAATAATTTCAAATGCTAAGCCAAAATTTTTTAACAATTTTAAACATGTTTTTATGTTTGTTTTAAAAAATCAATCAAAAAAAAAAAAAAAAATATGTTGTGAGAAAAACACCAAAAAAATCTCAAAAAGATAAAAAAAAAAAAAAAAAAAAAAAAAAATGGTTCAAAAAAAAAAAAAAAAACAAAAAAAACCAAAAATACCAAAACACCAAAAAAAAAAAAAAAACAAAAAAAAAACAAAAAAAAAGTTTTGGATGTGCACTATAATAAAAAAAATAATGTTTGCACAAATTCAAAAATGTGTGGCTTCTTCTTTTTAAATACTACCAGTTTGACAAAAACATGTTGTGGTTCATTGACAAAGGGGCTTATTTACTAAACGCTAAACAAGTTTGCCACTATTAAGATGTGCACTAGGACAACATATAAAACAGGCCAAATTAAAAGCAAAACAATACGAAACTACCAATATTTCAAACATAAATAACTGTATTTATTCTTTGTAAATGAAAAAGGTGGTTTAAGGGTCTGCTGCCATTTCAATGGCCCCCCTACCATTAAAATACTGTAAATAAAGGTCCCGCACTTGCTGGGCTGATTGTGGTGCGGAACCAAGAGGGCGATTATCCAGCCCTGTCATGTTGCCTTCCACTCCGGCCTCAGGGCCAATTGGTAAGGAGTATGTTCCTGAATGTTTCCGTAAATAATTGTGCATGACACAGCATGCAAGAATAATAGTATTGAGTTTGTACTCTGCCAGATGTAGGGATGTAAGGAGCAATCTGAAACGGTTGGCCATAATACCAAAGGCATTTTCCACCACCCTTCTTGCTCTGGCCAACCGATAATTAAAAATCCTCCTCTCAGGGGTGAGGGATCGTTGGGGAAATGGCCTCATCAGATGGTCACCCAGACCGAACGCCTCGTCGGCAATGAAGACGAAGGGGAGTCCCTCCACATTATCTTCATCTGGTGGCAGCTCCAGCCCACCAGTTTGGAGACGATGACCGAACTCCGTGTGGTTGAAGACTCCTCCGTCCGACATCCGGCCGTTTTTCCCCACATCCACATACAGAAAGTCATATTGTGCCGACACCACCGCCATCAACACGATACTATGGAACCCCTTATAATTCCAATAGTATGACCCCGAATGGGGTGGGGGCACAATTCGCACGTGTTTGCCGTCAATCGCCCCTCCGCAGTTGGGAAAGTCCCAACGGGCAGCAAACTGGGAAGCCACAGTCTGCCATTCCTGTGGCGTGGAGGGACACTGTGAAGTCAAACAGAAAGATACAATTTAAATTATAAACCAGGCAAAACACCAAACTAAATGCTACAAATTAACAAACAATTTGGAAGAACATATGTATTTATTTTGTAAATCCTTGAAATAAAGCCAAAAGATTAAGGATAAAAGGGACAAATCTCTGATTGATGACCCCTCTGATGGACCAGAGAAGATAATAATGGGGATGTGGGTGGGGAGTAAATAATTGTAAGGTCACACAATACACATGCAATTAATTAAAGGTGTGTGTGGGGGGGTGGGGATAATTACAAGCTGACCAAAACCACATGATATTAATTATCAGGGGGGGTGGGGGGGTGGGGATAATTACAAGCTGACCAAAACCACATGATATTAATTATCAGGGGGGGTGGGGGGGTGGGGATAATTAAAAGCTGACCAAAACCACATGATATTAATTATCAGGGGGGGTGGGGGGGGGGATGGGGATAATTACAAGCTGACCAAAACCACATGATATTAATTATCAGGGGGGGTGGGGGGGTGGGGGGGTGGGGATAATTACAAGCTGACCAAAACCACATGATATTAATTATCAGGGGGGGTGGGGGGGTGGGGATAATTACAAGCTGACCAAAACCACATGATATTAATTATCAGGGGGGGGGGGGGGTGGGGATAATTACAAGCTGACCAAAACCACATGATATTAATTATCAGGGGGGGTGGGGGGGGGGATGGGGATAATTACAAGCTGACCAAAACCACATGATATTAATTATCAGGGGGGGTGGGGGGGGGTGGGGATAATTAGAAGCTGACCAAAACCACATGATATTAATTATCAGGGGGTGTGGGGGGGGGGTGGGGATAATTACAAGCTGACCAAAACCACATGATATTAATTATCAGGGGGGGGGGGGGGTGGGGATAATTACAAGCTGACCAAAACCACATGATATTAATTATCAGGGGGGGGGGGGGGGGGGGATAATTACAAGCTGACCAAAACCACATGATATTAATTATCAGGGGGGGTGGGGGGGTGGGGATAATTACAAGCTGACCAAAACCACATGATATTAATTATCAGGGGGGGTGGGGGGGGGTGGGGATAATTACAAGCTGACCAAAACCACATGATATTAATTATCAGGGGGGGTGGGGGGGTGGGGATAATTACAAGCTGACCAAAACCACATGATATTAATTATCAGGGGGGGTGGGGGGGTGGGGATAATTACAAGCTGACCAAAACCACATGATATTAATTATCAGGGGGGGTGGGGGGGTGGGGATAATTACAAGCTGACCAAAACCACATGAAATAAATTTAAAATTGAGGGTCAAGGGGGGTGAAAGGGGGGGTGAGTAAAGCTGTACAATGGAGCTGGTAATATACATTTTTAACCAAAGAAAGTGACTAGGCTAGGGGTGTTTAGGGGGCCAAGCTTCCATGCTGGGGAGGTTGGTGCAAGCAAATATGCATGTGACCCACTAAATAATACATTCTTAAAACTATTTCGATAAGTCAACCATAAAATACTAGACAAAAAAACAAAATCCAAAAATAAAAGGAATAGGGGACATTCATAGAATAGTCCTATCATGGTAATTAGCTAATGATGACATTGATGCACTACATTAACAAACATACAAGACATCGGTAATTTTAAAAGAGAAGACTTACCTTAATGTATTCCTCCTGCAGGACGTGGATAATGGCAGAACAGGTCTCTGGAATAATGAGCCCCAGAGCCTGGGGGGAGATGCCTGTCGTGAACTTGAGGTCCTGCAAGCTTCTCCCCGTCGCCAAGTAACGCAACGTGGCGACTAGCCTCTGCTCCGCACTGATGGCTTGCCGCATGCAGGTATTCTGCCTGCTAATATAAGGGGACAGCGAAGCCAACAGACGGTGAAAAATGGGGTCCGTCATCCGGAGATAATTCCTGAAATCATCAGGATTATTCTCACGGATCTCACGGAGCAAAGGCATATGCGAGAATTGGTCACGCTGGCGCAACCAATTCTTGGTCCATGAACTCCTCCTCACCCTGTTCATGGACCGGGCTCGTGCCAAGGTGTTAACCGCAACACCGAGCCCCTGCACAGCACGAACTCGTTCCCGAGTACGTCCACACTCCATGGCTTCAAAACGGTCGGCTGATCAAACAAACAACTTAACAGAACGCACTGAAGAACAGCAAGGCCTATGAAGAACGACCTGAAAAACAGGAACGAGCGGACCAGAACGGCCTGAGAACAGGTAGGAACTGATCCACACGCACTGAAAGCCAGATACAAACCTCACAAGCACAAACTGAACGGCAGAAGCGAACGAATTAAGCAGAAGTCTGAGAAGCGCGAATCGTCTCTAACCAAACGTCAACTAACACGCGATACACACGAGATTAGCTGACGGGGCCCAAAGGGTGTCGTTTGGGATCTCGAGCTTCCTTTTTCTAGTCCCGTCGTACGTGCGTACGTCATCGCGTGAACCGCCGGACTTTTTGCGTGATCGTGTGTGGTCAAGTCCGTTCGCTTTTTAGTCCAGCGTACCTAGCGGGAAAGTCCAGCGGATTGTCCGCTGGACTTAGGTCCGCCGGGAAAAGTCCGTACGTGTGTACGAGGCAATACAGTATGTCACAGCACATGTTGGCATTCACGGTTCCCTCAATGAAGTGTAGCTCCCCAGTGTCAGCAGCACTCATGCAGGCGCAGACTATGACACTCCCACAACCATGCTTAACTGTAGGCAAGACACACTTGTCTTTGTACTCCTCACCTGGTTGCCACAACACACGCTTGACACCATCTGAACCAAATAAGTTTATCTTGGTCTCAACAGACCACAGGACATGGTTCCAGTAATCCATGTCCTTAGTCCCTAGCTTGTCTTCAGCAAACTGTTTTCAGGTTCTCTTGTGCATCATCTTTAGAAGAGGCTTCCTTCTGGGACGACAGCCATGCAGAGCAATTTGATGCAATGTGCGGCATATGGTCTGAGCACTAAAAGGCTGACCCCCCACCCCTTCAACCTCTGCAGCAATGCTGGCAGCACTCATACGTCTTTTTCTCAAAGACAACCTCTGGATATGACGCTGAGCACGTACACTCAACTTTTTTGGTCGACCATGGCGAGGCCTGTTCTGAGGGGAACTTGTCCTGTTAAACCACTGTATGGTCTTGGTCACTGTGCTCCAGCTTAGTTTCAGGGTCTTGGCAATCTTCTCATAGCCTAGGCCATCTTTATGTAGAGCGACAATTCTTTTTTTCAGATCCTCAGAGAGTTCTTTGCCATGAGGTGCCATGTTGACCAGTATGAGAGAGTGAGAGCAAAAACACCAAATTTAACACACCTGCTCCCCATTCATACCCGAGACCTTGTAACACTAACGAGTCACATGTCACCGGGGAGGAAAAATGGCTAATTGGGCCCAATTTGGACTTTTTACTTAGGGGTGTACTCACTTTTGTTGCCAGCGGTTTAGACATTAATGGCTGTGTGTTGAGTTATTTGAGGGGACAGCAAATTTACACTATTATACTCACTACTGTAGCTGTACACTCACTACTTTACATTGTAGTATAGTGTAATTT
Organism: Lithobates sylvaticus; assembly: GCA_028564925.1. Lineage (NCBI taxonomy): Eukaryota > Metazoa > Chordata > Amphibia > Anura > Ranidae > Lithobates > Lithobates sylvaticus. Next base: position 60,826,090 of record CM053033.1, on the reverse strand, counting down.
CTTCAGTGTTGTCACATGAAAAGATATAATAAAATGATTACAAAAATGTGAGGGGTGTACTCATTTTGTGAGATACTGTATATTTATATCAACCGTTCACTGATATCACTGATATCACTAGTTATCACCTGCTATCTTATTGAGTTGTTATAGCCAGTTCTCAATCCAGCTTTACCACATGGTTTATGTTTTATTTTATGGCATCAATGCAGCGACCGTGTATCGTCTGTGTAAACAAAATAAACAGGATGATACACTCACCTCTCACCTCGTTTCCTTCCAATTTGTTTCCTACAGAGCTTACTAAATGTCTTTTCGGAACAGATAGTGTTATTCTCTTGAGGTTCTTTGTGTTGCAGAAGAGAGGGGTATCATACCCCTCACTGTGGCTTCCCCCACTTCTCCCTCTCCTAGTATACAAAGATAGCAAAACAAGAACCCTCTGGCAGGACTTTGAAAGGCGATGACTCCAAAAATTGCTTATGCAAACAAAAAATGTATATATTTATATAAGATAATAATAAAAATGTCTAAAAAGATATAGATACATGGAGAATTTGTATCACAGGTTCACAAGTTCAATATAGTACAACCACATGAAGTAATAAAAAAAACACTTTTTTACAACACAGTTTACATCACATGAACAGAGTGAAACTCTACGCGTTTCAAGATTATGCACCATTTCTCTTCATCAGGAGAAAGTGGTATAAGGGTTTATGAAAAGAGAGGGAGAAGTGGGACTTTAGATGAGATAGATGACTTTGTGGAGGCAAATTGAAAGAATTACAAATTTTATTATTAAGGACATCATATGAAATATGGCAATGTTAAAAACCACATGTTCAGTAAGTATGCTGATTCATATTAACTCCACCCACACATATCATACACACATATCAAGTGTGGTATGGGTAAGAAAATTTACATAGGTATAATACTTCTGAAACAATTAGGTGTTATATTATATTGAATAAGTTCATATATATATACATATGCCCCTGAAGAGTGTCTCTACACGAAACGCGTCGGACACACGTGATGCTGACCTGTGTCTGTAATGGACATATTGATCCTGGTCTACAGTAGACTATCAATTTTGATATTCATGTATTTATTTATTATGGTCTTAATTTACTTATACTCTTGCTGTTAGTGCTGTGTATATGACATATGTATATATATGAACTTATTCAATATAATATAACAACTAATTGTTTCAGAAGTATTATACCTATGTAAATTTTCTTACCCATACCACACTTGTATGTTATGTGTGGGTGGAGTTAAAATGAATCAGCATACTTACTGAACATGTGGTTTTTAACATTGCCATATTTCATATGATGTTCTTTATTAATAAAATTTGTAATTCTTCCAATTTGCCTCCACAAAGTCATCTATCTCATCTAAAGTCCCACTTCTCCCTCTCTTTTCTATATACATTAGGGATGGAGGCACACCGCATATGTGCCTCATTTAAAGTCCCAAAACTCCCCCCATTTAAGGGTTTATGATATCTCACTTTAGAATAATTGATGTGCTGGACTTGAAGTATTCAGATTGGAGGGAGGAGAGGAAAAAGGAGAGAAGGGCACACAAAAAGAGGCCCTAGGCCAATGAAAGATGGTGTGGTGACTGATTTGATCATTTATAAATTAATGTTGCAAAAATGCGACATACAATGGGATAAACACCAAAGAAAGGGGGTCACCCAAATGGATAAATGTATCGACCTTAAGATGAAGGCATGAACCAAGTGTCTTGCTTTAGTGAATGACAGTCATCAGTGTAGAGCCGATATCCCCACTGAAGCCCAAACATCATTCCAGATGGATTGGACAATCCAGTATGTTGTTAATCTTGCATTCAATCAGGAGCCACCATAAATTGGCCACAGAGGCCCAGCAGCGTGGCTCTTCTTTTGTGTCCTCTCTGCCCTTATCCTGTTCACTGGACAGTAGAGCAGGCTATGATTTCCCATAGAAAACATATTTAACCAAATAAAAATGACATATATAATAAAAATATATAAAATAAAGTCCAAGTGAATTAATCCTCCGTGCTGAACAAATGGTGACTTCCAAAACGATTGGGCTGTGATTGACCACCACCCTCCAATCAATATGCTTACCAAAAAGCAGTAACAAATAAGCATGTATGTAGCCTCTCTTTAGTCTTCCATGTGGGTGAATAGATATGTCTCCACCAAGCTCTCAGACCACTTTCTCAATCCTCCAGTTAATATATTTCTCAAAAGACAAAAATGGCCATCATTGCGCAAAATTCCATGCTTTAATAGTTTAAAAGGTCATATAAAAGATTTGCACTCACATGTATGTGTGCCTTAGACCGACACTGAGTCTCTCCAGCTTTACAGTATTAGCCAGTAATGGTTGTGGGCAACTGGAGCTAGCATGCGTTCAAGCCTCATTTTCAGTGCGGAAATGGCGTCAGCATTGCACAACCAGCCTCAACGCGTTTCGCTTCCTGATGATGCATTATTTATGCAAAACGCATTGAAAATATATTAACTGGAGGATTGAGAGAGTGGTCTGAGAGCTTGGTGGAGGCATATCTATTACTGCTTTTTGGTAAGCATATTGATTGGATGGTGGTGGTCAATCACAGCACAATCATTTTGGAAGTCACCATTTGTTCAGCACAGAGGATTAATTCACTTGGACTTTATTTTATATATTTTTTACTATATATGTAATTTTTATTTGGTTAAATATGTTTTATATCGGAAATCATTAGTATAATAACACACCATTTGATTTAAAGGGCCAGCGCAGCTACACAAACAATTTTTTTTTCACAAGTCCTAAGGACTGTCATGCAACCATTGCTGAAGTGTATTTATATAGATATTAAATAGCTGCAAAGAGCCTGCAAGAGATTAACAACAACAATAGGTGAAAAAAAAGGTGAGAAAACAATTTAATTTAAACACAAGAAGTTCATTATTCAAAGTGATTTAGCAAACGAAATGCCGCTCTGTTGGGATTTATATTAATGCCCTGTTACCTTCTCCAGGTCATATTTTCAAGTGGAATTGTAGTACTATGAAACTAGATTAATACTTTATGCATACATTTATAGTAGTTTTTTTTTCTGCAAATGAGACAAACGCTCCTAAATCTATACTGAATATATATCTACAAAGAAAGGCAAAATGCAAGGTCACTGAGGAAAATCTGTTATGTGGCCTTTATTATGCAAATTAAATCAAAATTAGATAATTATTCAAAAAAGAAACAAACAAAAAGGAAGCAGATATAATATAAAACATGACATCAAACATTTGTATTCCCAATGGGAATAAACAGGAGAAATGTAATCCCTTTAGGCCCTGCATTAGGGAAAAATTTGAAACACCAGACTATTTTGTTCTCATTGAGCCAAAGGCAACACAAATAAGAATGAAAGCAAATGTAATTTATCTTCTCTTACAGATACCTAAATAGCACATTAAAAAGAGTTTAACCACTTCAATACAGGGCACTTAAACACCTTCCTGCCCAGATTTATTTTTTAGCTTTCAGCGCTGTCACACTTTGAATGACAATTGCGCGGTCATGCTACACTGTACCCAAACTAAATTTTTATCATTTTGTTCCCACAAATAGAGATTTATTTTGGTGGTATTTGATTGCCTCTGGGATTTTTATTTTCTGCTAAACAAATAAAAAAAGACCGAAAATTTGGAAAAAAAATATGTTCCAGTTACAAAACTTTGTAAATAAGTAAGTTTTCTCCTTCACTGATAGGCACTAATGGGGCTGCAGTGATGGGCACTGATAAGGCGGCACTGATGGGCACCAATGATGTGGCACCAGTGAAGTGGCACTGAGGAGGTGGCATTGATGGGCACTGATATGTGGCACTGATAGGCGGCACTGATAGGTGGCACTGATATGAGACACAGATAGGCACTGATAGGTGGCACGGATTGGCATGGATAGGTGGCACAGATGGGCATGGGTAGGCGGCACGGTTGGGTATGGATAGGCGGCACGGATGAGCATGGATGGGCACTGATAGGTGGCACGAATGGGCACTGTAAATTGTAAAGTATTGTATGGATGGATGCCAATCAGTGCCAAACAATAATGCATGCCAATCAGGGATGCCCACTGTGGGCACCGATTGGCATTCATTGTGGGCACTGATTGGGATCCATTGTGGGCATTGACTGGCATACCTGGTGCTGGGCATCCCTGGTGGCCTGGTGGCATCCCTCGTCGTCCAGTGTAGGCATCCTCGGGGGGGCTGCGCTGATAATCGATCAGCACAGACCCCCCCTGTCAGAGGAGAAGACGATTGGCTCTCCTCTACTCGTGTCTGACAGAAGCGAGTGAGGAAAAGCCGATCAACGGCTCTTCCTATTTACACTGTGATCAGCGGTGATTGGACATGGCTGATCACGTCAGAGACTCTTTACCGAGATCGTAGTTGCGGTGTATCAGACTGACACACTGCAACAACGTTCGCCGCGATGCACGCGTGGTTAAATCATGAGTTAGGATAATTTTCAATTTAGTGGAAATTTTATTGATTTTAATATATTTATACAAAATCTGACTGAGTTAATAGCCCCCCACCGTGTTTTCCCTCTCTCTGCCCCTATAGGAGCACCTCCACCTTAAAAAAAAAACTCTCTATACATACCTTTTTTTAAATGGTCTTTGGCCTGGTCGTGTGCCATCACAGTCTTCTTCACCCTCTTCTTCCTCTGGCTGTCACATATCAAGTGGAGACCAAGTTGACTAAAGGACCTTTCGTGCACTGCTTGTTCAACATCTTTGGAAGTGGCAACAGGGAACTCCCAGGCAGTACAAGATCTATTGAGGCTGGCAAGTGCATGGACCAAGTGACTGTAGACCCCTGCACAGGAAACAGATGCAGGAATACTGGGGTACCAGTGCAGGTGTCAGGAAAGTAGACAAAATACAAGCTGAGGTCAATTACAGCTGAGCAGAGTAACCGTTCAGGAGTAGGGATGAGTTTCAGATTTAGCTTGAATGGCAGAATGATTGATATCATTGACCAGATATGGTTATGAGGATATTAAGTTAATTATGTCACCCAAAATACCTGTCCATTTAATTTCAAACAAGGACTAGGAATTTGACAGATATTTAGTGGCAGTAGTGTAGTCCAGCAATATCTTCAGGGGGGCCATCCTAGCAATGAGCAAACGCAAAGCAGTGGGAAAATATTGTTAAGCAGTGGGTTGTCATATTTTTTGCTGGATCTACTGTACATCACTGGTTGATGATATTGACAATGGATTTGAATCAGGAGTCATCTTTTACTTTTTTGTTATGGAATCTCTATTAAATCGCTTTTTCATGGTGTGTGTATGTGTTTGTTTACCTTTTATTTTTTTGGAGAGAGTTTTAGGGGGTACCAATGTATCCTGCATTTTTTTCTCATGAGTGTCAGGATATCCAAGGGCACCCTTATTCTAAAGGAGGTTTCCATGACCCCCCAAGTCCCCCCCAACAAACCTCAACCTCCTGTTGATGGCTGGATGTGTGGAAAGGGCCCTTGTTCCCCAATATTGGGACAACATGCATTGCAAGGTGGGGAGACTTGGATGCCCCTCTTGTAAGGTATACCACCCAATATTGAAAGGCATGTCGCGTGGATTGATGTAGGAAGAGGGCTACATGCTCAAAGCCCTCCTTTCCTGATCACCCAGGCTGCATGTCTGGATAAGGGTCTGTTTTGAAATGTAAAGCCCTTTTAATAGTCTTTTATTAAAATGTAACTTTTAAAGGACTACTTTGTAATGATCTGTAACTTCATATGCAGTTTTAAGGATTTTCCCAAACATGTTATTTAAAGGATTTGTGTATATTATTTGTTGTCCTCAAAGTGACATGAAAAAAGACTCCCTCACCACTGAACATCTTTTTTTTTCCATTAGTAAATGTCTCCTATGGCAATGGCTAGCTAGCCATGGTCTTTTTGACAATAGCTTGCAAATAAGCCTTGAAAATTAAAGAAAAACAAGCAAGATTTGTCTCCTATAGACTTCAATGGTATTCAGAACTGTGTTTAGGGTTCACAGACTTCACACCAGGTTTCTCCAAACCTCCTGTGAACCATTCACTCATCCCTTTTCAGGAGAACATATACATATTCAAAAGTGTTCACCCAGGCAAGCTTTTGGATGCCACACCCAAAGAATTTGGATGCACCCACCATTTATATAATTTAATTTAGTATATATATATATATATATATATATATATATATATATATATATATATTAGGGCTGTTACTGATTAAAATTTTCGTGTTTGATTAATCGATTTTTTAAAAACCGATTAATCGACTAATTTCGATTAATTATAACGCACATACAGATCTACTATTAGCTGATCTCCTTGCATTGCATTAGTCAGTGGTAAATGTGGTATACACTATATACAATCACCCGACACTAGTTAGTTTCCACAATTCATGACTTAACTTCACAGTTTACACAAATACGTTTTAAATTCAAACTGCAGTTCTGGCGTAAGTAATTTTTTTCCACAGTAGCGTGACAATCCCTCCACCTCGGGTCTAACTTATCACTCTCACCTTATGGCATGGACCCCTGTGCAAACAGGTGGTCATGCAAACGGGTATCAAAAGGGTTAACACGGACCATAAACTTCTCTCAAGTCTCCTTAGATCTCAGCAAGGGCGCCAGGTCATGGGTAGAAAGAAGTGCTCAACGCTTAAGTATAAGATAAAATGTTTGTGTTCAAACACAAACTACTCACATAAAGATGATAAAAACACAGCATGTAAAGCCGACAATCGTGTTAGCTCCGTAGGGCAGCAACGGGTGACGTCATGGGTAGCTCCTCCGCATACGCGTTCCGTTCAATCAGAACTGCAATGTCACCAGACTCCTCATCCTTCCCTTCGTTAGCAGATGGAGGCAGGATCTCCAACGGAACTCCCTGAAGACCCGGAAGCCAGCGGAGAGGTGAATACCGATCAAAAGAATTTTGGACTCCCAGTCTTAGTCCGTAGGGTTTATAACCACTTCAACTCTTCTGGGAAGGCTGTCCACAAGGTTTAAGTGTGTGTCTATGGGAATGTTTGACCATTCTTCCAGTTGCGCATTTGTGCAGGCCAGTCAAGTACCCCAAACTCACTCATCCTGTCTTGATGGACCTTGTTTGGTTCACTGGTGCGTAGTCATGTTGTAACAGGGAGGGGCCACCCTCAAAATTTTCCCACAAAGTTGGGAGCATTAAACTGTTCATAATGTCTTGGTATGCTGATGCCTTAAGAGTTCCCTTCACAGGAATTAAGGGGCCAAGTCCAACCCCTGAAAAACAACCCCACACCGTAATCCCTCCTCCACCAAATGATTTGGGCCAGTACACAAAGCAATGTAAAAATATATTCTAAATATATACTTGCGCTAATGGTGTGCATACTATCATAAATTAAATGAACTAATAATAACCAATGCAGCTGCTATACGCAAAGTACTAATCACTTGAACAAATGTAAATATATACAATACAGTGCTAGCAAATACAATATGAGTGAAAATAATGAACATAAGAGTCCATATAAAGTGACTGAAGTGCTCCGATCCAAAAGTGCAGAAAATGCAAAGTGCTCCAGAAATTTTCAGGTTTACCACAACACCCTCTCCTGTGTCCCCACTTACCGGATCACAACAACCCCCAGCTTTTCAGTCTAGGGGTCACTTCAGGCTTAATAGTGATGGCCAGGAATGGCATCAGATCATCAGTTAAAACTTCCTTGTGGAGGTTCTCAGCCAGACAAACAAAAAGTAAGATAAAAACAGGCATAAACATGGTGCTGTGAATGCTTCACAGCACCATGTTTATGCCTGTTTTTATCTTACTTTTTGTAAGTATCCATTGCCATGTGCAACAAATCAAGTTTTAGCGGTACTTCACTATCAGTGTATTCGTTTTTCATTTTGGGTACCTGTTTGTCTGAAATTATCCAATTGCAAGAAATTATGTGTGTACAGAACACCTCCAGGTAGCCATATTGCATTTTCAGAAAATTACAGCTACTGCTGATGTAAAAGGAAAGGTAATTTTTAAGAATATAAAACTACAGTATGGTTTGTGTCGCAATTTTATATGCTATATTTTTCTTTATTTGATTTTTTCTTTCCCACGAAAGGGGAGTTACCCTTAAATAATACCTGGATCCTGCCTTCAAAATCCTTGTTCAGGCACTTTCATTCTAGGGTGACAACACTTTACCCCTATGTCGTGGTTAGCACTTTCACCTCGCAGAAAAAAAGGTTGTTGGTTCAAATCCCGCCTGCAACACCATCTGCCTGGAGTTTGCATGTACTCTCTGTGCCTGGTTTCCTCCAGGTATTCCAGTTTCTTCCCACACTCTAAAAACATGCTGGTAGGTAAATCAGATCCTGTCTAAATTGGCCCTAATATGTATGAATATGTGTTACGGACCCACACAAACACCACCCTGTGTTAAAAAAAAAAAATATATTTTCTTAATTTGCAAATAAGGATCATCTCTTCCTCAGAGAACAGTGAGCAGGGCATGGTGGTGGGAAGAAATTAGCAGCAGTACAAGCAACTTCCTGTAGGGGCGTGATGTCATTCCTGTGTGCTGGCTGCCGCTTCCGAGAACCAGATATGCGCCATGGTACTCCGCCTCCGCGCACACAGCAGTTGCACATCTCACATTCACAGCGGTCGCGCATCTAGATGCATTTGGCGCATCTAGCTGCAGGAACCCAATTTCTAGGGAAATTAATAGTAAAGCAGATGCAGATTTCCAGGACTGGACCAACAAATGTTTCTAGTGAAAGGCAACTGGTGTTTTATATTAAACAAGGTCTAAATGGGCCAGTGACATGCATTACAGTTGAACTTAGGAATTACAGTTGAGCGGACACCTGGATGTTCTGGTTCGGCGGAACTTCGGCAAAAAGTTCCAAAAAAGGACCAAACTTGACCCGAACTTGACCCTGAACCACGAACCCCATTGAAGTCAATGGGGACCCAAACTTTTGAAGACTAAATGGCACGAAAAAAGTAATGGAAAAGGATAGAGGGCTGCAAATGGCAACAAAATGTTGTTAAGAGCATGTGCTCTGCAAACAAATGTGGATAGGGAAATAACTTAAAATAACATAAAAAAATAAAAAATAAAAATAATATGCTGGAGGCCCCCTTCTCAGTAGAAGAGGTACAGGAAGTCATTAAGAACCTCAGAAACTCAGCGGCACGATGCCACACATATGGTGGGAATGCCCCAGAATACTGGAAAAAAATTATTACATTTAATGGATAAGATAGTGGGAAAATAAAATACTTGGAAATAAAAAAAATAAAAAATGATAATCTTGACCCAGGAGGACGAGGTCCATATGGAGTAGAAGGTTGAGGTGGCGGTGGATGTGGCGGTGTAGGTGGAAGCGGCGGTGGAGGAGGACGAGGTAGCCAACACTGGTTCAAAAATACAACAATGGCTGGGTAAGGCTGGTGATGTGTCGAATTCTGTCCCCCGTCGGATAGTGTCCGCCCTGTACTGCGCTTGCTCAGTACGTAGGACAACGGGATTTCGAAACTGTCCTAAGACGATGCGTGGTGAGTCCAGGTTCAAGCCACATCTTCCGAGGTTGAAGCCGAGCCAAGCGAGGCCATGCCCGAAGCGTGGTGAGCGAAGCGAGCCCGTGAGGGGCCCTGTTATTATGTGCTACCATATGTCCACTTGGATGGTGGGGCTTGAACCTGCACTCACTGCGCAGGCGCCGTTCATCTTCGGAGATTTTGTGAATCTCCTTGTCCTCCCTACTGCACAAGCGCTGAGCCTGCGCAGTAAGTGGCCCCGCAAACTATCCGATGGCCGGACACTTTTTGTCAGAACACCGGTATACATGTCTATTCTGCACAAGGTATGGACAGGTCCTGTGGGATCCATGCCTGGTTCATTTTAATAAACGTGAGCTTGTCCACATTGGCTCTGGACAGGCGGCTGCTGTGCTTGTCTGTGATAATGCCCCCTGCCGTGCTAAATACACGTTCAGATAATACACTGCTAACCCTGCCTTCTGAGGTGCTGGCGGTGCCCCGGCTGCGTTGGCGACCTCTTCCTCCTCCTCTGCCTTCGCCTTGTGCTTTAACCGTACCCCCGCTGTCAGGTGGGAATGCCACCAGCAGCGCGTCTACCAGCGTGCTCTTGTACAATCACGCTCCAGTGAGGTAATTAAGGATGGCACATTGTCCTTGTAACGGGGATCCAGCAGGGTGGCCACCCAGTAATCAGCACCAGTTAAAATGTGGGCAACTCAGTGGTCGTTGCGGAGACACTGCAGCATGAACCATATTTATCGGCGTATAACACACACTTTTTCCCCCTTAAAATGGGGGGAAAGTCATGTTATATGCCGATCCCCCCAAAAAAGCTTGCAGTCCCGCCTCCCTGCGGCAGGGAGGTGGGACTGCGAGCGGAGCCGAACAGTCGGCTCGGTCTTTTTCGTTGGCGCTTCAGTCTTTTTCGGCGGCGCTTCTGTCTTTTTCGGCTGCGTTAGCACGGTCTTTCTCGGCGGCGGGAAATTTAAACGTGGGCAAGGCTGCAAATGACGCTGGCAAGCTGCAAATGACACTGGGCAAGCTACAAATGACACTGGGCAAGCTGCAAATGACACTGGGCAAGCTGCAAATGACACTGGGCAGGGCTGCAAATGACGCTGGGAAATCTGCAAATGACGCTGGGCAAGCAGCAAATGACGCTTAAATTTAATTTTTTTTTCCCCTAAACTTCCCTCCTAAAACTTTTTTCCTTAAAATGCCCTCCTAAACTTGGGGTGCATGTTATATGCCGGTGCGTGTTATATGCCGATAAATACGGTAATCGCTCATGTGTGCCAGGCTGCCCAGTGGCAACGAAAAGCTGTCCTCTGTGGGAGGTGTATCGTCTGTGTCCTCTGTATCCCCCCAGCCACGCACCAGTGATGGACATGAGCTGGTCTGGGTGCCACCCTGCTGTGGTTCCTCCTCCTCCATCTCCTCCTCATCCTCCACCTCGTCATCCTCCAGAACTTTGCCCTTGCTGCCGGACAATTGTGTACCTGGAGCTTGTTGGTGCAGGAACCCACCCTCGTAGCCACTTGTGAATGACTGCCCTGAACGCCTTGGAAATGATCCCAGTTCCTCCTCCTCCTGTGCCACATCCTCTTCCATCATCGCCTGAAGTGTTTTTTCAAGGAGGCATAGAACCGGGATAGTAACGCTCAGAACGGCGTCATCGGCACTGGCCATGTTGGTGGAGTACTCGAAAAAGTGCAACAAGGCACACAGGTCTCGCATGGAGGCCCAGTTATTGGGGGTGAAGTGGTGCTGTGCCGCAGAGCGACTCACGCGTGCATGCTGCAGCTGATTCTCCACTATCACCTGCTCGCCTGCTGCTGCTTGCACAGTCTGGCCAGCATGTGCAAGGTTGAGCTCCACCTTGTGGGCACGTCACATGTGAGATGGTGAGCGTGAAGGCCAAAGTTACGCTGCAGCGCTGAAGAGCGAGCAGCAGCATGGTGAGAACGCCAAAAGTGCGCACAGATGGCCCGCACTTTCTGCAGCAGCTCTGGCATATCGGGGTAATTTTTAAGGAACCTCTGGACCACCAAGTTCAGCACATGCGCCAGGCAAGGGATGTGCGTCTCAAAACCTGCAAAACTGCAGAAAATGCTATTAAAAAATATATTTCACTCAAATTCTTTTTTTGGAATAGCACAATAGAAGAAAAATAGATAAATTTAATATGTCACTACTGCACATATGCAGAAAACACTGCAAAATGTTATTTTTTTTGCAATAGCAGAATACACCCACAGTATGTATCTCACAGTAACATATACAGTGCTGGTGCACTGAGCTTGCAGATAAAAGTTATATTTTGTCTGGCACTGGGCTCATGGCAGTGTAAAAAGACTGTGCACTGCAACCCAACCAGGTAAATCTATGTAGATCGCTGACTTATTAGAATTGATTTCTGAATCTGGACTCCTATATAATTCTCTCTCCCTCAAAGCAGACACAGGAATCTTGCCCTACACTCTATATCTATGTAGATCGCTGACTAATTAGAAGATATTTCATGAATCTGGACTGACTCCTAGCATGTAATTCTCTCCATCACAGCCGCCAAGTACCTTTCCCTACACTGTGTAAAGCAGAGTGACGTGCTGTGCTGTGTGCCTCTAGCTTATATAGAGGCTGGGTCACATGCTGCACTGGCCAATCACAGCCATGCCATTAGTAGGCATGGCTGTGATGGCTTCTAAGGGCACACCAGTGAAACTAAAGTTGATTGGCTGCCTGCAGCTTTTAAAAATGCGCCATTACATCGCCGAACACCGGACCCGAACCCAAACATACAGTCAATTGTTCGGTCCGGGACCCGGACACCCAAAAGTCCAGTATGAACCCTGAACTTTACTGTTCGGGTTCGCTCAACCCTATTAGGAATGTGTCTTTGCAAAGTTAAACTAAATTAAATCCTTTCTTATTTTTGCTTGGGGATAGAGTGCAGAGGGATTAGAAGTCTTGTCAGTTTTTGGGGATGTCTGCACCCCTGATAGGTTGAAGAGACCTCCAAAATTTTGCCACTTTCTCCGTCAAATGTATTCACTTCCTGTCACATAGCCAATCAGGATGTGAGGGTAAAATCCTACCAATGTATTTTGCTGTGTACACCCCAAATTATTATGTATCTTGGACTTTGGAGTTTATTTACTAAAGGCAAATCCACTTTGCACTACAAGTGCACTTGAAAATGCAGTTGCTGGAGATCCGAGGGGGACATGCAAGGAAAATAAAAAAAACAGAATCTCTGCTTCTACATGATTGGATGATAAAATCACCAGTGCTTCCCCTCAGATTTACAGTGAGTACACTTGTATTGCAGAGTGGATTTGCCTTTAATAAACCCCAAAAGACCTAATAATGTGGGGTGTACACAATAAAGTGCTAGACTGCAATTTGCCTAATGGGGACACTAGTTAGATTGACCTGTGTGTCCCCAAGGAGAGACATTGGTAGGGTTTTACCTTTACTTCCTGTTTGGCTATGTGACAGGAAGTGAAGCCAATTTTCAGAAAAAGGACACAAAGCCCAACCTAAAAAAGACAAACAGGGGTTCTAACACACACTTGGTTTCCCTCAAATGCCCACAATTAGAATAGGATTGTCTTGAGCTCGATTTTAGCTCAGTGGTTTTAAACCCTGTCCTCAAGTACCCCCAACAGGCCATGTTTGCAGGTTCTCCTTTATCTTGCCCAGGTGCTTTAAATCACAGTCAATGGTTTGATATTTTGGACAGCTATTTTAGATAAGATAAATTCCCAAAACATGTCCTGTTGGGGGTACTTGAGAACTGAGGCTGCGATCCACTGTTGAAAATTGAATACTTACCGCTCTGTAATTTTCCTTTTCTGGTGACTATCCATGGCAGCAGATGCACAATCCATGAAAACCTTGAAAGCACCAGGAAAGTAACTTTTAGACAAATCACAGTTTTTTTGTTTTGCCATTCAGCCTAATTAAGCTGCAGCTGGGAAATCTGCTGCATGAAAATTAACAAGACACATAAAACAAAAAATTGCTAAAAATTTTATTGGTCAACAAAACAGGACTTGGAAATGAGCAAGGAAAGCTAAAAACACATGTATGTTAATTTAAGACACTAACAGAATATGGTTTTGAGGTCTGACGATTTTGCAGAGGAAATTAACAGGAGTGTGCCCACAAACAGACATCTATTAAGGGATTTAAACATTAATTAGTCACAACATCTTGGAGGAAGGTTTTGAAAAATAATGCAGCTGTCACGCACCTGGTGGTGATGAGTCTGGTTTAGCAGAGGAGGGCCTCCCTTGCGGCTCCCACTCTCGGTCCCCTGGTAAGGTGACAGGAAGACCAGGAGTCAGGAGGGGCACGGGTGCCTGGCAGGACTGTAAGACCGGTAACGAGAGATCCCTGGATCAGCTCAGCGGACAAGGTGAGTAGAGTGGACTGGATCAGAACAGCAGATTTGATCAGCAAAGCAGACTGGAACATCAAAGCAGACTGGAACAGCAAAGCAGACTGGAACAGCAAGCAGACTGGATCAGCACCACAGACTGGATCAGCAAGGCAGACTGGAACAACACAGCAGACAGGGTCAGCGGAGCAGGCGGGATCAGCAGGCAGACTGGATCAGCAAAGCAGACTGGAACAGCACAGCAGACTGGAACAGCAAAGCAGACTGGAACAGCAAGCACACTGGATCAGCACCACAGACCGGATCAGCAAGGCAGACTGGAACAACACAGCAGACAGGGTCAACGGAGCAGGCTGGATCAGCAGGCAGACTGGATCAGCTGGATCAGCAAAGCAGACTGGAACAACACCACAGGCCGGATCAGCAGAGCAGACAGGAACAGTACAGCTGACTGGGTCAGCATACAGACTGGTCAGCAGAGCAACTGGATCGTCAAACAGGCCGGGTCAGGTATCAGGCTGGCAACACAGTACAGGTGGGTAAGGCAGGAGAGAGGTCACAGACAAGCCAAGGTCGGGTGCAGGCGGAAAGCAGGAGGTCAAAAGGGTTGCTGGGTCAAACACTGGTAGTAACTTCAGATCAGGTATCAGGACACAGAACGCAGTAGAGCAGACAGCGGGGACCGTCTATGACAGACGGATTCAAATAGGCTCACTGGCGCCAACAGAGGCGCGCACCCGTCCTCCCGTGCGCGCTCGCGTGCGCGGGTGTGTGCGCGCACGTGCACGCGCGCTCTCGTGCGCGGGTGTGTGCGCACCCGTGCACGCGCGCTCTCGCGTTTGCGCACGCGCAATGGTACCCGCAAACGGGTACCAGGAACTCTAGTGCACCGGTTACTGTCAGGATCTTCATGACAGCAGCACAGTCAATTAAATCAAAGTGAAAAAAACTACAAACGACACACATTGACAACATCAAAAATATTTCAGATGAAGATGCAAATTAAGGACTCTGAACGGCCGCACTACAAGAAAAATTCAAAAGCCTTTATTGGTAAAATATGGAATCACACAAAAATAGGTCACAGCAAAGCAAGAAAATAGCTAATGCATTTCACACTACCAAGAGTGCTTACTCATAGCATCATAATATCAAAAATATTTCAGAGGAAAATATCCCCCCCACCCAAAAAAAATACAATAAACCAAAGTAAAAAAATCTTGCTCTAAAATATCTGTTTTGCAAAGACATAACAAACAAAATACAAAGAGAAAATACATGTGTTACAAACTTAAATGTACTCTCTCTCTTTTTTTTTTTTTTTTCACTTCAGAAAACTCTATCGAGAGACTATTCAGCTTGACGCTCATTCACTGTCTCCAACAAGGTCTTACATCATTGTGGAAGAGACTTAATTTTTAATCAACAGCCTCCATTTTTTTTTTTAACTTCCAGATGCCTTTGACATCCACACCCTTCTTTTTATCCAACACGAAAAAGAAGTATAGCTTGCTTAGCCATAATCCTATACATTGTTTACTGTCTAATGAAACCTTTTTATATTCATACAAGTTGTGTGCATCCCACAACACCTAATTTAATGCACATAACACTAACCACAATACTCTCTGTTTATATTTTTCCAGTTTCCCCAAGCCATACATCATCATTTTCCACTCCTGTTATTTTCTTTCACTAGATTTTGACTCTTATTGAACACATCTTTCGCTGCACCACACCCCCAGAACACATGCTCACTGTCTTCTACACCCCCACAATTCATTCTTGGACAAATATCAGACACACACAAATCCCTCCTTTTCATAAATAGCCTTGTAGCTAGACTTTCATGCAAACTCATCCATACTATCTGTCTCTGCACATTTGGCACCCCCATATACACAAATTTTCTTCCATATTTCCCCAGCCACTGACAAATTAACTCCCTTAAGGTTACACACATTCTCCTTCTCTATCAGCCACTTTCTCACATTCATTTTATCCCTCTCCCCTTCTCCTAAATCTGCCAACTTAAACTCTACCCTAAACTTTTCTAATACGCAGTAGTCGCATGCCACCACGTAGGCCACCGGTATCCTTGAATCCCTTCCCAACCACCCCATATCCTTAAGAACCACCCACCGAAAAAAGGTATCATCCTAGCACACACTCCACCATTCCTCAAAACTTCCACCATGCAAAACCAATAATGCATTAACAAAAACACTCGGAAAACCCAACCCACCATTACATTCACGTCTACACACATTCTCTCTTGACTCTTTCCATTTTCGACCCCCATAAAAAAGTAAACAATAACTTTTTAATTTTCCTCAATCTTATCTCCCCAGGAGGGAAGATATTGCTTGCATACAAAATTAAAGTTAAGATTACTGCCTTGTCTACTAAAACTTTCCCATAAATCGGCAATTTTCTTAGACACCAAAACCCCAACTTCTTGGCTATCTTTTTTACACTTCATTCCAACATGCTTCCCCTTTCATTCCATGGTCAAACACAATAGCCAAAATTCTCACTCCATCCTCAACCTTCCCAATCTGATAATCCACACATTCACCTTGTCTCCCATACACACCCAAACTTCACTTATTCTACTTCACACTCATTCCCACACATACACAAAAAATAGACAAAAGTAACTTCACCCTTCTTACACCCACCTCCGACTGACACACTGCCACCACGTCATCCATATAACCTAAACATTTCACAATCCCCCCCCCCCACTCCCAGGCACCAAAAAGCCCCTCACCACCTTTTACGATCTTTATGTGGAGAGATAAACACCCTAGGTTAGCATATGAGATTCAGAGGAGACCAAAACGGGAGGGTGGGACTTCCGGACATAGTGACTTATTACAGAGCCATGGCCCTGGTTCGTATTATTAACTGGTGCCATGACTCTGTTAGTAAACTTTGGACAAAACACTAGCGGGTAGGAACCTGGCCGGAGCCCCCTGGGTTCCGGTTTCATATAGGGGATTATCGGAATATGCTTCACCATTGACAAAAACAACACTATCTATTTGGGACAGAATGAATAGTACGGGAAAGTTTGCCCCCCTATATCCCCCATGACACCACTGGAAGGATTCCACTTGTTCCCCCGGGGGAAGAGAAAGGGAGTTTAGACCATTGGGGGATTGATGGGAAGGTTAATTGTGCTAGCGTGGCCCCACAGGGTAAATTGCTACTATTGGCAGAATTGTTTTTGAGATTAGGGGAAATACCTATGGCCGTATGGAAATATCGTCAATTAACGGATCTGTTTGATAAGTGGAAGCATCAGGTTAGGCCAGCGAACCCGCTTACTATTTTTTAAGGAAGGGTGTGTCACCTTTTAAGAGCCGGGCCATATGTTGTCACAAATGTATAAACTGTTTTTGAGTGTCCAAAACATGACAACTCCCTATTTTATCCGAGAAAGGGAGCTGGGTTATAATTTTACATCCGAAAAAAATGTAAAGGGTGATAGGGGCAACACACCATACCTCAATAAGTTCCCATATACAGGAGATGTCGTATAAGTTCTTAACAAGATGGTATCGTACACCGGTTCGATTGGCTCAGATATACCCATCTGCGGATGTTAACTGCTAGAGGGGATGTAATCACAGTGGTTAATTTCTTCATTTATGGTGGCATTGCCCAAAGATTAAAGTATTCTGGGTCATTGGAGGCAATGTGAATTTCACATGATTTAAGTTGGCCATAGATGGATTGTTTTTTGTCTGGTCAGCCCTCCGGCTGGTCAAAAAAAAATGAACCAATTCCCCCATCCACACATTTCAGATTGATGAGGAAATCCTCCCTGCTGTGCTATTGCATTCTGACAGCAAGGACTCCCATGCAATGATCAGTTTGGCTGCAACACTGATTGCAGACATTTTTTTCCAACAAGCCAGTTCGAGAGCAGTTAGTCCTTAGATTGACTGCTCTTGAATGAGTACGGCCATAGATGGATTGAAATTCATCCATTCCCCCCTGAATCGGCCGGATTTTGATTTCACCTCTATTTTCTTCTTTCCTTTTGCACATATACTCTGGTTACTATCATCAGTATCAGACAATGATACAGTATTTCCCTCAGATGTAAACTAAAGAGTGCTGACTTTGCTAACAAGTTTCAAGCAATTTAGCCATAGCCTTTGAACCTCATGTAATAGCTATGCACATTGCTCAAGATTCTAACTAGGAGCAGCCAGTAACCACTCCCACCATTTACCCCAGCTCACAACACATGAATTGGCAGCTTGTGCCTATGCATTTTATTTACAACTAATTGGCTACTGGGACTGTTTCAGAGGGATGCTATGAATAATGCAAGCCAATTTTACCATAAGTGTACATGTTGCAGGGAAGCTGTTACAAAAATTTTGCTTGGGGACATTCATTTTCCATGAGCATTCCTCTGAAGCAATTATATCTGAGAAAAATATCCTATCAATGTCTGAGATGTTTTACTTTCACTTATGAATTTTATTTCTTATTTATTTATGTAGCATTTTCAAGTGCAACTGTGCAGTATAATATTGAAGTCATGTGACTGTGGAAAGGGTCACATGATTGTTTCTTTATACATTACACTACAGTACGATCTCTCCATAATACCAAATGAAATACACAGTTGTTACAAAACCTGTTGCGGTTTTGCAGCTTTTCAAAATGTTTAGTCTCCTGTGTGCAGTATTAATATAGAGTAAAATGTACAGCTGCACACATTATGTCACAATATTCATAACTTTATTCCACAAACAACCAAACCAATAGTTCATTTTTAGAGACTGCTCACGCTGACATGTTTCTCCCAATCAGGTTTAATCATAGAGATTGGGGAGCCAGGAAGAGCACTCCTTGTATACAAAATGGGCTAATGTAATTAGGCCTTGTTCACATGGGACATACTATAACAATAAACCTGTGCGAGGACCACGTTTACCTACATGGAGATTCACAAGTATTCTGTGCATTCCTGTGCAGACATTCCCATTGATATCAATTGGGATACAGTGGCCGCATAGATATAGCAACTGCTCTAAATTTAGCATCTGTGCGGATGCATGGCCCTGAATTCACACTATCTGCATTCAGAGCCGTGCACCCGCATGGATGTCAGATTGGGAGCAGTGGTTATGTCTGTGCAGTTGCTGTGCGTTTCCGGCACAGTTACTGGCAGCTAACGAAAAGCTCAAGATCAATTCATGGCAATCATGGCAGTCACATGATCAATAACCCTGCCCCGGGCTGGGAGACACCAACTCAAAGGGGTTAATATCTCTTAAAGGAATATATGGTATACAGGATAAACCAGTATTCGTGTATACATACATAAAACATATTGATAAAGCTACCAAATAAACAAGTGAAACATATTCAACATATTCAAATATTCCAGATGCTCTATAAAGTGCCAAAGTAATAAATCTGAAATATATACTGTATCCATATACCCTGCATATACGCAGAAAGTATATAAAAATAAAATCTATCAATAATGCATTAATTCTATTATTCTATTCAAAGGATAGAAAAAAAACAGCCATGAAAAATAAGATAAAATTGTAAAATATGCCTTTTACCATCTACCATCTACCATCTACCAAAGACTGTGGCTAAAGACTTTAGAACAAGACATGCAAATATGTGCCTCCTGGTTTGTGCTAGAGAACAGTCAACACATAAATGTATAAGATTGTGTTCTTACTATTTGTTCTCCCTTATTTTTTTTTATTTTTTTTTTTTCCTTTTTTTTTCCTTGTCTTAAAAATTCATGACTATGTATGCTAAATGTACTGAATGATTGTACTCACGGTTATTTGAAATTTTTGTAAGCTGTTATTCTTACAATAAATTTTTTTATTGAACTAAAAAAAAAATATGTGCCTCCTGCATTAAGATAAGAAAATGTTAGGGTCCCTAGCACTGAGTGAGACCCTCATGGGATAGCGCAAAAGGATGCTATTGCTTCTCTCCTCCCTCCTTTCTCTTTCCCAGGTTGCTACTAGTTCCTGCAGGATAATTGTCTTCATAGCAACAGCTGGGATTGGTCTATTTTGGGGAGCACTAGGGATTGGCTGAACACCCCCCGTTTCTGTTCGCATCAGAACATGCGGACAGGCAAAACGTTTGTGCGAACATGCGAACCCTATTAAAATCTATGGGACACAAACATGACAAATTAAAAATGCTCTTTTTAAAGACGTATATGCAAGTTATTGCCCAAAAACGTGTACGGGGACCTGGGTACTGCCTCAGGGGAAATGTATCAATGCAAAAAAAAGTTTTTAAAATTACCATTTTTTCAAGAGCAGTGATTTTAAGAATGCTTAAAGTGAAACAATAAAAATTAAATATTCCTTTAAATATTGAGCCTGGGAGTTCCCTTCGTCTGCATGTAAAGTGGTGCATCTGTCTGATGTGTTTTACAGTCCCGCAGCAAATTGACATTTCTATATTTTTTTTTCTTTTTCCATAAAGATTTTATTGAACAAAAAATCAAAAAGTAAAAACCACAAAAGACAGTTTTTTGACAATTCCTTTATTTTTATTTTTTTTTCCATAAAGATTTTATTGAACATGTACAGATGTTATACACAAAAAAGTTGTACAATAGTGCAAATAACATAGATCAACAGTGAATACAGAACATAATAATAACAGTGAAAGACATAACTAGAGATGTGGCTCTAGGGTTAAATGTATTATGGCGGGGGGGGCGTATGGATAAGAGCCATTCATGGTGGGGGTCTGTTTTCAATTGATCCGGGTAGAAGAATTAGTGCTTCAGGCGTCTAGTCCCTAGCGCCTGCAGGGTAAAGAAGTCTGAGAAGGGGTGAAGGAGGAGAAAAAGAAGAAAAGGGGGAAGGAAAGGGTGGGGGGGGGGGGGGTAAGGGAAGGGCCGGTAGGGAAGGGTACAGCTGGTAAGATGAGGTAGGGAGGTGGAGGGGGGGGGTAGGGGGGTGGTCCCGTACATCCCCCCAATGAACCACATAGGTGTGGGAGTGTTTTATCCTATTCGGGAGGCATGTGTTGTTTGTATTCAAGAGTGGTTTTGAAGTGTAACCAGCAGGCCCAGGTAGTAGAAAAGGTCTCCATTCTCTCTTGTGAGATGTGAATTAGCTCCTCCATGTCGCAGGTTTTTGATATGGTCGTGAACCATTCTTTGAGTGAGGGTGTCTGAGTAGAGCACCAGTGTCTTGGGATACAGATTCTGGCAGCATTGACAAGGTGCATGGCAAGAGATTTGTGGTATGCTTTCCTTGGTATGGACGTATGGTGCAGGAGGAACTGAGCTGGAGTATAGTCTAGGGAGTAAGTGGTGATCGAGGAGGTGAGTCTATGGACATCCCTCCAGAAGGTTTGAATGAGTGGGCAGTCCCACCATATGTGAATCATGGTTCCCACTTCAGTTTTACATCTCCAACATAGGTTAGAGGCTGAGGGAGCAAATTTGTGGAGGAGGGATGGAGTTCTATACCATCTAGTGAGAATTTTGTAACCGTTCTCCTGGGTGGCGACATTCAGGGAGCCCCTGTGGGCGTATTCGTGGACCCTGGACCAATCGGCGTGCGTCAAGGGAGAGGGGAGGTCCCTGTTCCAAGATTTTTGTGAGGGGGACAGTGGCAGATCTACTGTTTCTGTAAGGGCAGTATAGAGCAGGGAGATAAGGTGTCTTTGGGGGGTCTTGTCGTGGCAAAGCGTTTCAAACGGGGTGAGTCGTCTTGTCCAGTTAGCGGGGGTAGAGTGTGTTGAAAGGAAGTGGCAGATTTGCCTGTAGGTCCAGAAGGGGAAGGATGATGTTGTAGAGATGTTTCTGAGGTCGTCTATCGACGCCATTTTGCCCCTAGTGAAAAATTGGTATGCCAGGACCTCTTGGAAGGGCCATTCCTGTCTAAGGAAGGAAGGTCTTTCGCCCGGGTGGAAATCCGGGTTCCCTCTCAGTGTGGTTAGTGGCCCCGGGGTAGGTGCAAGAGTCTTTCCTGTTGGGGCTTTTCTAAGAAGCGCCAAGGAGGTGGAGATGAAGGGGTGTGTGATGAGGTTCGGAGGCCACTGTTTAGGGAGTAGCCATGGGAGGAGATGTATTGGGGTGGGGGAGAACGCGTTTTCTAGGAGAACCCATATTTTCGTTTGGGAGTGAATATTCCAATCTGCTATCCTCGTAAGGTGGCAGGCTACGTAGTATTTGTGCAGGTCTGGGAGAGCTATGCCCCCTGCAGATTTGGGAAGGGTGAGTCTGGAGTATTTGATTCTAGGGGGGGATCCCTTCCACGGAAAGGTCGAGCATGCCTTCTTGAAGGAGGCAAAGAAACCCGTCGGGATGGCCATCGGGATAGTCTGAATCAGGTACAATAGGCGTGGTAGTATGATCATTTTGATCAGGGCTGCCCGTCCAAACCAAGACACATTGAGTGTCATCCACTCTTTAAGGTGATTCTGAGCTCTAATCAGGGCTGGATGGAAATTGAGGGAGTAGAGGTCCGTGAGGGAGTGTGGAATGCGGATTCCAAGGTAGGTGATGGCCGTCTGTTCCCAGTGAAACGGGAAAGATTCCTGGCAGTGTGTTACTTCCTGAGGCGGGAGGGAAACATTCAGGGCATGAGATTTGGAGTAATTTATTTTCAGGTTCGAGATGGAACCAAAGGCCCCGAGATCCCGGAGGAGCGATGGCAAGGACGTGCGGGGGCTAGTGAGGGAGAGCAGGATGTCGTCTGCGAAGGCTGATACTTTAAATTCGCTATCCTTGATTTTTAGTCCTTTAATGTCTGGATTCCCTCTGAGCTTGTTCAGGAGGGGTTCTAGGGAGAGGATATAGATCAGGGGGGAGAGGGGGCACCCTTGGCGCGTACCATTGTTGATGGGGAAGGCGTTTGACAGGTGGCCGTTGACCCTCACCGCTGCGGTCGGGCCATTATATAAGGCCATTATTGATGTGAGCATGCGGTCTTCGAGGCCAATGTTTGTTAGAACTGCCTGCATGTAGTCCCAGGCCACTCTGTCAAACGCCTTCTCAGCGTCGAGGGAGAGTAGGAATCCCGGGGTTTTAGAAGACGTAAGCCAATGGTGTAGGTTGAGGGTGCGGATGGTGTTGTCGCGGGCTTCCCTGCCCGGGACAAAACCTACCTGATCAGTGGAGATGAGGTCAGGGATCAGTGGAAGCAATCTATTCGCAATGATTTTTGCGTAAAGCTTGATATCCACGTTAAGTAGTGAGATCGGTCTATAGTTAGCTACCTGCATAGGGTCTTTGCCCTCTTTCGGAATCACGGTAATGTGCGCTTCTAGTAGTCTATTCGGTCGGTTTTGTGGTACTGCTAGGGCATTAAATGTCTGTAGGAGGCTAGGGGTGAGTACGTCAGCAAAAGATTTGTAGTACTGGAGGGTATAGCCATCGGGGCCGGGGCTTTTTCCTACCTTCATTTGTTTCAGGGCAGACTCTAGTTCCGAGCTAGAAAAGTGGCCTTCCAGGGCTTGTGCTTGTTGGGGGGAAATGGGCTTGGGGCCATGTTGAGAGAGAAAGTCTGTTATGAGTGAATGGCGTGCGTCCCCTGTGGAGTGGGGTGATTGGCCGGGGTGGAGGTTATAGAGTTTGTGGTAAAAGCTTTCAAACTCCTTCGCTATGTCTTCGTTTTTGGCCAGGAGAGAGCCTCTAGTGTCGCGTAGGGAATGAATGGTGGAAGATAATTTGGCGGTTTGGACTGAGCGTGCCAGCAGGCGTCCACTTTTATTTCCCTGCTCATAGAAGATTCGTTGACCCAGAATGTATCGTCTCTTTGTCTGTGTGCCTAGTTCTTCTGTAAGGAGGGCCCTGGTCTGAATTAGGTCCTGTAGGGTGTGTTGGGCCTGGGTTTGTTTGTGGGCTAATTCAAGGGTTTTCAGTCTTTTGAGGAGGTCATTCACTCGTTTTTGATGGGATTTTTTGGAAATTGCGCTCAGGGTCATTAATTCGCCCCGTATCACGCATTTATGTGCTTCCCAGAGGGAAATGGGGGAGATGTCAGGGCTAGTGTTCTCTTGGAAGTATAGTCTGATACGTGCGCGAATGTGCTCGAGGGATACCGGGTCCCGTATAATCGAGGGGTTAAAGCGCCATACCTTGGTTTTGGGATTGGCTTCTGGGAACGAGAGCGTGATCGAGATAGGGTGGTGGTCTGATAGGAACATCGGTTCAATGGAAGAGTGGTGTAGAGCAGAAAGGTCAGTCTGAGACAGAAAGAAGAAGTCGATCCTCGAGTATTTTTGGTGTGGGGGCGAGAAATAAGTGAAGTCTTTGGAGGAGGGATATAGGATGCGCCAGGCGTCGTGTAGGTTCAGGGTTTGAAGTTGGGCCTTGATTTGTCGTAGTGCCATGTAGGTGAGGGAGGATGATCCGGTGGAGGTGTCCAGGAGAGGGTTCAAGGGGACATTGAAGTCGCCACCCAGGAGAACCAGTCCGGTCTGAAATGATGATAGGAGCGCACAGGTTTTGCGGAAGAATGAAACCTGGTGCTCATTAGGGCAATAGATATTGGCCAATGTAACTGGTTTAGAGGCGTACGTTCCTTTGATGAATAAGTATCTGCCTTCCGGGTCTACTAAGGAGTCAGTCAGAAGGAAGTTTGCGTGTTTAGAGATAAGGATCGCGACCCCTTTGGATTTGGCGTCAGGGTTAGTGGCGTGTATGACTGAGCGATAGATATGGTTGGAAAGTTTGGGGATGGAATCAGATCTAAAGTGGGTTTCCTGTAAAAAAATGAAGTGGGCTTTGTGTTTGGAGAGAGAAGAGAGAACCTGTGACCTTTTCTCAGGGATGTTAAGGCCTCTAACGTTTAGGGAGACACACTTCAGTGTCAGGGGGTCTCTCAGTTTCATTGTGAGAAGGTTAGTAGTCGTCTAAGGTAGGCGCCTGTCTGTACAGCGAGTCGTGATCTGATGGTGGGGATGCCTAGGGACCACCTCCCTGGGGGGGGGAGTGGTTAGGAGGGAGGAGGGGAGGGGCGCAAGAGTGGGGTGGAAAGGGAGAGGAAAGAGGAAAGAGAAGGGGGGGGGGAGCAGGGGGGAGGGGGGAAAAGAATAACCAGAGGTGGAGGTAGTCAAGCTTTCCACCTAAAGGATTTCTAGGGAATTCCTGGTATGTCAGCAGAGTCTCCAAGAGACCGCTGTTGGGGGGAAGAAGGTTGAACGGCGACCACAGCATTGCTGCGGCCCGGAGATCCGGACAATGAAGGGGAGGTATCTTATCTGGGATAAGAGTCAACGTAGCGTAGTAGGGAGCCTACCGTACTGGGTGAGGGCCTATTGAGGGTACACATATTTCAGGAGGTACATCTGGACACAGAATGAAACATATCATAATACAAACTATCTAATATCTAGGTTCAGTATAACCCAAGTAAACATTGCCTAACGGAGATATACATATAAGGAGGTAAAAGAGCAGTAAAGATAAAATGAATCTCTGAGGTAAACATAGTGCATCATGTGGTCAGCAGCCTGTGAGGACATCCCACGGGATGGGCGTTCGCCTGATCCGTTTAACATGGACCGGTGGGAGCTGAGGGATGAGATGATGGAGTCGGGTAGAAGTGTAGGTTAGGGAGGGGGCAAGGTAGAAGGGGGGAGGGAGGGAGGCGGGGAGGGGAGGGGAGGGAGAGAGGGAGGGGGCGGGGGGGGGGGGGGGGGGAAGGAGGTAGAGGGGGGGGAGGTAGGGTGAGGTGAGGGGGAGGAGAAGGAGAGGAAGGGGAGGGGGGGGGGGGGAAGGAGGAGTGGGGGGGGGGGGGGGGGGGGGGGGGGAGGGGGGGGGGGGGGGGGGGGGGGGGGGGGGGGGGGGGGGGGGGGGGGGGGGAGGGGGGGGGGGGGGGGGGGGGGGGGGGGGGGGGGGGGGGGGGAGGGGGGGGGGGGGGGGGGGGGGGGGGGGGGGGGGGGGGGGGGGGGGGGGGGGGGGGGGGGGGGGGGGGGGGGGGGGGGGGGGGGGGGGGGGGGGGGGGGGGGGGGGGGGGGGGGGGGGGGGGGGGGGGGGGGGGGGGGGGGGGGGGGGGGGGGGGAAGGGAGGGAGGGGGGTAGGGAGGGTGGGGGGTAGGGGAGGGTGGGGGGGGGGGGGGGGGGGGTGGGGGGGGGGGGGGGGGGGGGAGGAGGGAAGGGTGAGGGGTCTGAGTTCAGGTGGGATCCCCCGGGGGGGGGAGGAGGCGGTGGGGCACCTCAATCTCCGTGGAGATTGTACATTTGGGTATGAACATAACAAGAAGTGAGAGATAGGGGAGTGTGGGTACACAGCATCAGAATACATTGCCTGGCTTGGGTATGACGTGACATCTCTGGTGGGGGTGAGAGTCCTCTTCTCAAGGTTCCAGATGGGTGTATCAGCGTCTTGTCCACCTGGGGGGAGAGAAACAGGGCATAGGGCCATTAAGGGGCCCCGAGCATCAGTCTGTGTCCCTGGCGTGTGGGGGGTCTTCGGGTGGTAGGTTGCAAGGCAGGCCTCTGCGGTGGGTAGTTCGAGGTGTTGTGCCAGTTAACGAGGGTGGGGGTGGAAACCTTGGCTCTGGTGATCATCCCTGAGGGGAGACATCTCGGTCGTGCAGGGGAGACAAGATGAGCTTGTGCCGGGGCTGTGGGGTACTTCCCATCGGGGAGGCAGGAGGCAGGCGGGTGGCCATACTGAAAGGTCCTCAGCAGGGATTGTGGAGGCCGGTGGCCTAGGTGCCAGGTCTGACGAGGCTCGGGGCATCAAATGTGGGGGGAGGGCCCGTTTGGGGCTAGCTCAGAGTGGTGCGGTCTCCTGCATCTGTTCTCTGTCCGGAGAGGTGGAACCGCTAGTGAGGTGCGGTTAAGGAGGAAACCCGGGGGGGGGTTGTTGGCCGAGGAGTGGATGGAGAGGGTGTGTACTCACAGGCTGGATCGTGTCGGTCAGGTGGCTTGCGGGTAGTCATCTGGGCCGTCTTGTCACAGATTCATCGGTGACGGGCTGCGTTGGTGGAAGTCCCGGCGTGAAGGACGAGCGTTCGGGGACATCGGGTCTGGTCTGCGGCGCCTCGATCTTTGGCGGGAGGCTTTCGGAGATGGGTTGAGAGATACCGGGAGCCAGGGCTCCGTGGGGAAGTAGAGCGCGTACCATTCCGGAAGCTCAATGTTGGGTAAGTCGAGTTGTTCGCAGAAAGCCTGGAGGTCTTCTGGTGTTCTGAGTAAAGCTGAGCGCCCCCTGGCGGAGGCGGAGAGGCCAAACGGGAACTTCCAGCGGTACTGGATGTTTCTGGCTCGTAGGGCATCTAGTAGTGGTCTGAGGGCCCTCCTATTCTGGAGGGTGATCTGAGAGAGATCTTGGAAAAGTTTCACCTCAGAGCCATTGAAAAGTATGCGTCCCCTTTCCCTCGCCTTACGGAGAATTTCTTCCTTAAGGGGGAAGTCTACTATGCAACATATTATGTCCCTGGGGGGTTCGTTATCTCGTGGGGAGGGGCGGAGAGCGCGGTGTGCCCTTTCCATGTCAATGGGGGAGTCTGCGGGGCGTCCGATCAGTTCATTAAATATGGCGCTGATGGTCTGTTGGATGGCACCCGCGTCCACAGTTTCGGGGACACCTCGCACCCTGATATTGTGCCTCCGTCCCCTATTGTCCAAGTCTTCCACGTGCCTGTGGAGCTCAAAGACCTGGGCCAGTTGGGAGTCATAAGCAGACTGTACCTGGTGAATGGCCGCTGCGTGCGTCTGTGTTGTTTGTTCCACTCCATCAATGCGGTGTGCCACGGCTAGTAGGTCTGTCCTCAGGTCTGCTATTGCCGCCGTCACGGTGCTTTTTATATCCAGGGCCACTTTCTCCAAGTCGAGCAGGCTGGGGGGTATGGCCCCGCTTGGGGTGGGGGACGTTGCTCCCGGCATGAGGGCTGGCGGACGTCCGTCAGGCGAGGCCGCGGCTTGGGCCTGTAATGGCGCGTGCAGCGGCGCGGGGGTCTGAGCCTTCTGGGCCCGGAATAACTCCGGGATGTTCCTTCCCAGGTGGGTTTGCGAGCCTCTGGGGGTGCGGGAGGCTGACGAGCTCCTGGTGGTCCTGTGCATAGCAGGGGAAGTGCGGTAGGCTCCCTGTAAAGTCGTCGGATCTTCTCGGGCACGCAGGAGCTCACAAGTTATGCGGCCATCTCGGTCTCCGTCCAGGCCACGCAAAAAATATAAAAAATAATAATTTCCCTCAGTTTAGGCTGATATATATTCTTCTACATATTTTTGGTTAAAAAAAAAATTGCAATAAGCGTATATTGACTGGTTTGCACAAAAGTTATAGCGTCTACAAAATAGGGAATTGATTTATGGCATTTTTGTTATTATTATTTGTTTTACTAGTAATGGCAGTTATCTGTGATTTTTAGTGGGACTGCTACATTGAAGAGGACAAATCGGACACTTTTGACACTTTTTGGGACCATTGAGACTTATACAGGGGTCAGAGCTAAAAATAGCCACAGATTACTGTATAAATGTCACTGGCAAGGAAGGGGTTAACACTAGGGGCGATCGAGGGGTTAAATGTGTTTCCTAGGGGGTGTTTCTGTGTTTCTAACTGTATAGGGGCTGGGCTTACTGGAGGAGGAGACTGATCGCTGTTCCTAATCAGTAGGAACAGGAGATCTGTCTTTCCTCCCCTGACAGAACAGAGATCTGTACATCCATCGTCAATCACGCTGCCCAACGCACCCGAAAAATGGAAAAAGATACCTGAAAATACTCCGCCTCCATGAGAGGCGTCCTGCCGACTGCTGTCTTTTCACTGTGACAGCTGTTATATAGGCAAGGGCGGGCCACCCGGTGATGTAACCGGATGACCCTGCCCCCTCTGACAGCACATGTCAGAAGGGGCGGGGTCACTTGGTTACATCACCATGCCTATATAACAGCTGTCACAGAGAAAAGACAGCAGTCAGCAGGACGCCTCCCATTGAGGCAGAGCTTTTTTTTTTATATATTTTTCTGGTCTATCGGGTGGAGTGATTGAAGATAGATGGACATTGTGGGACACTTTATTTTTTTTTATATTTTAATAAAGGAATTGTCAAAAACTGTCTTTTGTATTTTTTTTTTTACTTTTTCACACTTCTTTGGTGAATTGGTAGGGGTACAATGTACCCCTACCCATTCACACGGGGGACGGGATCTGGGGGCCCTCTTGTTAAAGGGGGCTTCCAGATTCTAATAACCCCCCCGCCCGCAGACCCCCACAACCACCGGGCAAGGGTTGTGGGAATGAGGCCCTTGTCCCCATCAACATGGGGACAAGATGTATTCAATGAATCTTGGTTTAAACAATAGTCAATTTTCAGATCTTTTGGTGGGATATTAGAGGTCTTAGATGGAGAAATTAGACCTTATTCATTTGTCAGGAATTTGTCCAATGCCAGATATATTAATTATTCATACTAGGTCTAATGACCCTGGCAAGGTTAAGACTTGGGTCTTCTTATGCCAAATAAAGAGAGGTTTGTATTAATTTAAGCTTTTGTTCCCACATTCAGTTCTTGCCTTTTCCAAGATAGTACCCAGGCTCATTTGGTCTCCCTCTGGCAATCTGTTTTATATTGACAGAATTCAGAATTGCCTCAGCGGGACTATTCATAATTTTCTGGTGTCTGCTGGAGGGTTGTCATATCGTCCTGTTGAGTTGGAAGTCTTTTCATCAGCTTTATATAGGCAAGTTCTAGTACACTTATTGGAGATAGATTTGGTTGTTTTTAATGTAGGACTTCAAAACTTGATTGAAAAGGCTAAGGTGTTGGGGGGGGGGGGATCTAAATATTTTGTGTTTTTTGAGCTGATCAGGGTATAATTAACTTATTTTTTTTTTTTTTTGTGGTGTTGCAATTGAGGTTACCCTTGAACAAACACAGTGGCCCAAGAATTGGCCATTAAAAATTTAAACAGTTTGATGTCTCTATTTATTATTGTTTTTTGCTCCCTTGTGCGATCCCATGTTAGGGTCCCTAGCACTTAGCAGGACCCTCATGGAATAGTGCAAAGGGTGCTATTGCTTCTCTCTCTCCCTCTCCCTTACTCTTTTACAGATTGCTACTGGTTTCTGCAAGATGATTTTCTGCATAGCAAAATTAGTCTATATTTTGGCGGGCACAGATCACCTCATAGCTGTGAGTAGAAAAGAAAAGAGAGAGAGCTGACCATAGTGTAGTAAGCAAGTTTATTGTAGAGATCAAAAGAAGGAGGTGGGACTGAGGAAGGAGGTGGGTTCTAACTTCTTAAATGCATTTCCTGACAGCCTTTGCAACTACACATGTCTTGGCAGTGTGGGCACATCATTTGGAGTGTCTTCTGTGTCCTATAGCCGAAGTTCTTCCCTTGTCCATAGTGCCTGGCTGCAGCGGCTCTGGTATAGCAGCCACAGAGAGAGCTGCGCTTTGATCTTTCATATCCACAGATATCCAGACTGCACACTGATTTAAAGCGGTTGTATACCCGTTTAAAAAATTTTTTTTGCTAACTACCTGCAAGACAAAGTCATAATGAGCTAGTATGACTAGCATACTAGCTCATTATGCATCACTTACCTTAGATCGGGGCCCCCGACGCCGTCCTCTTCTCCTCCTCCGGCCGCATCCATCTCTCCACAGATACCCTTCCGGGTATCGCCGCTCCTGCCAATCACAGCGCCGCTGCTGCGCTGTGATTGGCCAGAGCGGCAAGGACGTCCCTCTGTGCATGCGCACGGGACACTTCAACTGCGGTGAGCCACAGTTGTGAATGGGGATTGACCCTGTAAATTATTTGCAAATATCTCCTAAACCGTGCAGGTTTAGGAGATATTTCTTGTACCTACAGGTAAGCCTTAATCTAGGCTTACCTGTAGGTGCAAGTTGAATTTAAGGGTATACAACCGCTTTAAGAGACATGCTTTTATCTACTTTTGTTTGTGAGTGCAACCTTTATCTCTTTTTTGATCCCACAAAAAAAATAGCTTAATACACTATGGCTGGCTTGGTGCCCCTCTCTCTTTTCTTTTCTGTTCACAGCTTTGAGGTTCCCAGCGTGACAGAAGAGGTAGCCTAGGTCAGCCTGTAGACAGCTTACCACTAATTAGAAAGCGATCACATCCTCCAGAGTACTCCTTTTACTAGCTGTCATTGGAATAGCTTTCAGTTGTATTTTGTTTCTTTGTTTGTATTTGTTATGTATATATGACAGTTTCCAGCAAGCTGCTACACAGCAACTCTCAGAAGCATTTTTTTGCCTTGGTTTTTTTGTTTTATTTCAATTTGTCTATGGTTTGTATTTTTTTCCCTGTGTGATGAGCGCCAGACATTAATTTCTTTTTTTGACAGATCACCTCATGCTGCTGCTCTAAAAAATCTTGATCAACCTGCTCAGTCAGCGCTGCTGAGGAAACGGGCCACGTTTAAATTAGTGGGGTCAGCCTTCTAGTTAGTATCTGGACTGGATTTTCTGGATCTAATTATTTGGTGTTTTTTGAGCCGATACAGGTATAACTATTATTTATTTGGTTATTTTAAGATGTTGTAATTGAGGTTGCCCTTAAATAAACATTGTGGCCAAAGAATTGGCCATTAGGGCCTGTTCACACTGCTGCGATGCGGGAACCCTGCAAATCCACTGCGGGTACCCGCATCGCATGTCTCTCAGTGGCAGTTCACACTGCCCTATGCAAACTGCTGGGAGTGTCAGGAAAAAGTTAATGACACCCCCAAATCAGTTTGCATATCGCAGTGCGATCTGAAAACTCGGACAGGAATCGGATCGCATGGGTGTAAACACTGCTTCTGCGGACAAATAAAGGGTCCTGTGCGAGTTTGATGCAAATTCAGCCATACAATCTTTATGGCTGAAATTGCATCACACAGAGATCGCATGTGATTTTCACTGCATTGGGGTGCGAATCACATCCGATCTCTGACATCGCACCAGTGGGAACCGGCCCTTAAGTTTTAAAAAGTGTGTTGTTATTTAATATTGTTGGCACCAGATTCTCAGGCAACAGCAGGAATATATGCTTGAGAGCAGAGGAAGGTGTTTACCTCCACAAGTTTTAGGGATTTACTTCAGGTCATCCTATAGCTATACTGTAAATATGGCCAACCTAATATTATTAGCAAAAAAAATTGGTCTTGGAAATAATGCTTTCTGTTGCTGTAGGTTACTTAAAGCCATGATAATGACAGACCTAAAATTGCCAGTAAAAATCTTGAAGTCTAATGCCCCGTACACACGGTCGGAATTTCCGTCGGGCCATATTGGATTGGACCATATTGTGGGCTCCATTGGACTTTTTCCGTCTGAATTTCAGAAGGAAAAAATTTGAGATCCTGCTCTCAAATTTTCCGACAACAAAATCCGATCAGACTTTTTCCTATCGTGTGTAGAGAATTCCGACGGACAAAGTGCCACGCATGCTCAGATCAAACTATGAGACCAAAGCTATTGGCTACTAGCCTCTACGTAGTTCCGTCATACGCAACGAACGTCAACACGTTCGGAATGATCGGATTTTCCGACAACTTTGTCGCACCGTGTGTATGCAACAGTTTCGGACAAAATCTGTCGGAAAAAATGCGACTGATTTTGTGGTCGGAATTTCTGACCGTGTATACGGGGGCTTAGAAGTAATGCTTTTTAGAGTGGTAGTGCCCGTATGAGTGTTTTTTTTTTGTCCAGGAACTGCTGATAAAGGAAGGTGTAAAGGAAAGGACTGTAACTCACAGGCACATTATATTCACAACAGCTATTCAGCTTTTCAAATACAGTACTCTTCCTACTACTGATTAGCAGCAAAACTAGCCAAAACAAATACAGGGGGTCCCCTACTTACAAACATCTGACTTACAAACGACTCCTACTTACAAACAGAGGGAGACAACAGGAAGTGAGAGGAAATCTACCCCTAGGAAGGGAAATTCACTCCTGTAAGAGTTAATATGGGAAAAAAGTGTCTCCACTGATGCTTTATCACCAGTCCATGCTTCCCTAACAACCCCAAATTTTCAAAATCCAATTGTCAGTGGGACAGAAGGTGAGGTGAAATCTTCTGAACAGGGGCACAGACAGCAAAACAAATGTTACAGGGGTGATAACCCTTCTCTATGTTATCTAAAAAACTTAAAAATCGATTTTTTGGCTGGAGCTACACTTAAAAAATGTACCTGTTCCGACTTACAAACAGATTCAACTTAAGAACAAACCTACAGTCCCTATGTTGTTTGTAACCCGGGGACCCCCTGTAGGGAGGCTCTAGGGGCATTTTAGAATGCTAAGGACACCTATAAGGATGCTGAGCTTTGGTTTCTTTCAAAGACCGTTCCTCTAATGAATTATTATGTTGTAAATTAGTAGCATAGCAGCTAAGACGATAGGTTAATTGGTTCAACTGAGTGTGCCTAAGATGGCTGACTTAGCTTCTAAGCCTATTGAGTCCCCAGGGAGAAAAGTGCTATAGAAATGACAATTTAATTAAATTGATTATGGAGCTCTTGCTTTCAGTTCTAGATGATTGAGCTAATTTTTACCAAGGATACTATTGCATGGAGTATGTATGTCCTCTGTAATTACTCAAAAAGGGGGAACCAGATGGGACTTTAGTGGTACCAGATTGACTAATAAAAGAAAATGTTGTAAAATATACACTTTATTGACAAAGATTAAAAATGACCATACATCAAGAGTATATGACAACCAACGCATCAGTAAAGCTCTGCAACATATCCATCATATCCATTTATTAAGGTGTCATTCAGATGTCAACAAGAGAACCTCAATGCGTTTCAACTCACAAAGTCTTAATCAGGAGGAAAATTATACATTTTAGAATTTAACTATATGTTAATTTTCATTCTACACCAAGTTAATAGTTATATAAAAAAAAAAAAAACATAATAACATATAAAAAAATGACATACACCTACTTCAATGAATGAATGAATGAATGATTTGTATAGCGCTGCAAATGCGAACTGAATCGCCTCAAGGCAATGCCTCAATATGCATTAATAAAAACAATAGAGGAATGCATGTTCAAATGAGAGACCCCAGATAGAAAACCACAAAGGATACAAGGGAGACAAGGCTCAAATGACTTTTCAATGATGATAAGGAATAATGACCTATCAGAAATTATATCAAATAGCTAAAAAAAATGAGTCAATGAGGCACTCTGGACCATGGAAAAAAAAAAAAAAAAACATCTACCATATACAAGTTGGTGGCAGAGTCCAGGGCTTCAAGGATCGCCTCCATGATAGCAACAGAGCCAACAAAGGGACAGCACTGGCTGTGTAGGAGTCAGACAGCCTAACCTGGCCAGTGAGAACAATGAAGGGCCTTGCCCTCACCAAAGATGAACGTGCAGCTATCTCCTCCTCACTTCATGGTTCATTCATTCATTAGAATTATGGGCAACAGCCATGAACCATGAAATGAAGAGGAGATAGCTGCAAGGCCATCTTTGGTGAGGGCAATGTGCCAGCATGTCCAAAAATAGCTAACTGCTTTGGAAGGAAGCATCAATTCATGCAGCCTTGATGGAATTAACAATACCAGGAAGTAGAATGCAAACAAGCCCCTGTTGTGAGGGGTGGGCATGCTGGGCATCCAACCAAGCCCCCAAAGTCACCTGACACACAGGGCATGCATCCACCTTAACAAAGTGTCCTCCAAAAGTGGTATCTTGATTATAGATACAGTATGGAACATTCTGCATTTTAAATCGACACATTCATTCCAAAAATAAACATTTAAATCAAAATTTTCCTAGAAATAAAACCATCCAAGAACATTCTAAAGCTAAGAACCTCATTTAACCCAGGATATTGGGTGACTCTCAATTCATGAATCCATCTGGATTCCCGTTGTACGATGGCTCTATTCCAGTCTCTGTCCCTGAGATCTTGAAAAATGTGTTCCAATGCCCAGAAATGTAAATTGTGCATGTGATAGTTATGCACTTAGGTGGCCACGACGACAAATGGGGAAGGAAATATTACCCGCCATAGCAGCGGCTATGTGCTTTGTTAATCCTTCTCCATACTTCCCTATTAATTTTGTCCATGTAAAACTATCCACAGGGGCAAGTCATGATATACTGTATGTGACCCCCATTGTTTGACAATTGCCAACATTTTTAAAAATGAAGGTCCGACCATTTGACAGGATGGGATTCTTATCAGTCCAAATAAACTGACAGTAGTTACACGTACCACACGGTAAAGTATCCTTTGGTGGTCTCGACTTAGAGGGACCTGAAGATTTGAATGTACTAGAAAGTTTATCCTTCAATGAAGATGCCTGTTGGTAAGTGATTAATGGTTCAGAGGGGATAACTTTAGATGTCTTGGGATGGTAACAGATGCCAATACTGCTTATTATATATTTTTTTTATAGTTAAATGCTGATTATTGTAGGTAAGGAGAAATTGGGTTGTCGAACATGAAAACATTGTGCTACAAAATAAAGAAAAGAACCTCTAGTGCAAGCTCAAAAAGATCTGTGGATTGCTGATTACCTTGACTAAAATAAATTCCTTTAAGGCCCTTATCATGTGGAATTGAGCAATATAGGGCCTTCACAACAATGGTGACCATAATTGCCCCAGGAGGGACTAGTAGATTTTCAATAAGCTGGAAGAAATGAATTGTGTCCTTAACATGGGAAAGGAGACTCAGTATGAAAGGCCTTAAAGTGGAAGTCCAGTCCAAAATGAAAATGTTTCTATTAATTATATGTAAAATATATTTATTTTTGACATTATTCATTTTCTGTATAGCGGTTTGTGTCACTTAGAAAGTCTAATTAAAGCCAGACAATCAGCTTCTTCCTGTTCTTCAGGGACAACCTTACTTCCTTATTTCTGAATTCTGCATGGGGGCCTCTCACTTCCTGAAAATGTTGTCCTTCTCTTCTACACGCCCTCACCCCCATCCCTCCTTTCCTTCTTAGACAGATATGTCTAGATCTGCCCAGCCCCACCCCATCCCTTCTTCTCAGATCTCCTCCTGTCTTCTCTTCATAGCATCGCTTTGGATAGCAGTTTCTCCTGAGAGAAAGGGGGGGCCAGCTTTGGAAGTTAGATTACAATCTACATGCTGCAGATTTTCTACAGTGTAGAACCACGTGGTTGTTTCTGCATGGCACTGTGATGAGCACTGTGTGCATGGTGTGGCACACACCCAGCTGAGGAAGCTACATGTGAGTAATGAGTTTAGGGCTCCATTTCCACTAGTGTGATTTGTCATGCAACTTTGGACACATAAAGTCACATGACAAGTCACAGCCCATTAAATTCAATGGCAAACGTTCCCATCTTTGCAACTTTAAAAAGGTGCCTGCACTACTTTGATGCAACTTTGATCCAGAGTGTAAAGTTGGATCAAAGCTGCACTCAAAGTCACACTCTTAATCACACAGATTTGGAGTCACACTAGTGGGAATGTAGCCTAAGGCTAGAGTGTGACTTTGGAGTGTAACTTTAATGCAACTTTGCACTCTGGATCAAAGTCACATCAAAAGTCGCATCAAAGCATTGCAAGTACCTTTTCAAAGTCGCTGATTTTCAATATCACATAGATGGGAAAGGGTGCAATTGAAATCAATGGGCCATTACTTGTCATGCAACATTGTGTCCAAAGTCACATTACAGTCATACTAGTGGAAACGGAGCCTTAGTCTACGTTTCCACTATTGCAACCCCAAAGTTGCACGATTTAGAGTGTGACTTTCATGCGACGTTGAGTGCAGCTTTGATCCAACTTTACACTCTCTGGATGAAAGTTGCATCAAAGCATTGCAGGTACCATTTCAAAGTTTCTGATTTTTAAAGTCGCATCCTGGAGTGGCCTAGCCAGTCTCCAGACATTAATCCCATATGTGGAGGGAGCTGAAGGTTGAGTTACCAAACATCAGCCTCCAAAACTTAATGACTTGGAAAGGATCTGCAAGGAGAAGTGGGATAAAAATACTCCTGAGATGTGTGAAAACCTGGTGGCCAACTACAAGAAATGTCTGACCTCTGTGATTGCCAGCAAGGGTTTTGCCACCAAGTACTAAGTCTTGTTTTGGGAAGGGGTTAAATACTTATTTCACTCATTAAATCCAAATCAATTTATAACTTTTTTGAAATGTGTTTTTCTGGATTTTGTTTTTGTTGTTATTCTGTCTCTCACTGTTAAAATAAACCTACCATTAAAATTATAGACTGATCATCTCTTTGTCAGTGGGCAAATGTACAAAATCAGCAGGGGATCAAATACTTTTTTCCTATATATACAATCCTATACCTACCTATCCAGAAGAAGGCAAAATTCCTTCCTGATCCCCAAGAGGCAATCAGATATTCCCTGGATCAACTTCACCTATAAATGATAGTATCCAGTTATGTAATATACATTTAGGAAAGAATCCAGGCCTTTCTTAACCGCTTCCCGACCGCCTCACGCCAATGTACGTCGGCAGAATGGCACGGCTAGGCAGAAACACGTACAGGTACGTGGCCCTTTAAGAGCCTAGCCGTGGGTCGCGAGCGCGCCAGCGCCGGCGCACTCGCGACCCGATCGGGAGCTCCGTGACCACGGCCGCGGGACCAGCGGACCCAATCGCCGCTGGTGTCCCGCGATCAGGTCACAGAGCTGAAGAACGGGGAGAGGTCTGTGTAAACAAACCTCTCCCTGCGCTTCCTACTCTGCCTGTCATTGATCGGCTGTTCCCTGTCATCGGGAAAGCCGATCAATGACGTCAGACGTCAGCCCTGCCCCCTAATGGTAAAAAAACACACACGTCACAGCCCATAACCTCTCCCCTCCTCCTAGTGGTTAACTCTTTCACTGCCAGTGTCATTTATACAGGAATCAATGCATTTAAATAGCATTGATTGCTGTATAAATGACAATGGTCCCAAAAATGTGTCAAAAATGTCCGATTTGTGCGCAATAATGTCGCAGTCACAATAAAAATCGCTGATTGCCGCCATTACTAGTAAAAAAAAATATTAATAAAATACTATAAAACTATCCCCTATTTTGTAAACGCTATAACTTTTGCGCAAGCCAATCAATAATCGCTAATTGCGATTTTTTTTTTTACCAAAAATATGTAGAAGAATACGTATTGGCCTAAACTGAGGAAAAAAAAAGTTTTTTTATATATTTTTTGGGGATATTTATTATAGCAAAAAGCAAAAAATATTGAATTTTTTTCAAAATTGTCGCTCTATTTTTTGTTTATAGCGCAAAAAATAAAAACCACAGGGGCGATAAAATACCACCAAAAGAAAGCTCTATTTGTGGGAAAAAAAGGACGCCAATTTTGTTTGGGAGCCACGTCGCACGACCGCGCAATTGTCAGTTAAAGCGACGCAGTGCCGAATCGCAAAAAGGGGCCTGGTCCTTTGGCTGCCAATTGGACGGGGCTGAAGTGGTTAGAACAATCAACTGAGCTGGCCAGAACCAGCTCTCAAGGGAGTCTATTTCTCATTTTCACAACTCTTTCCATGATAAAGCCTTTCCGTATTTGGAGATGAAATATCTCTTCCTCCAGGTGTAAAGAGTGCCCCCTTGTCCTCTGTGATGACCATAAAGTGAATAACTTACCACCAAGTTTACTATATGAACCACTTATGTATTTATACATGTTGATCATATCCCCCTTAATCTCCTCTTCTCTAAAGAGAATAAACTCAGTTCAGCTTATCTTTCCTCATATCTGAGCTCCTCCATGCCTCTTATCAGTTTGGTTGTCCTTCTCTGCACTTTCTCCAGTTCCCCAATATCCTTTTTTTATGAACTGGTGCCCAAAACTGAACTGCATATTTCAGATGAGGTCTTACTAATTATTTGCACAGGGGCAACATTTTATCTCTCTCTCTGTGGTCCATGCCCCCCTAATACAAGAAAGGATTTTACTCACTTTGGAAACCGCAGCTTGGCATTGCATGCCATTAATAACCACTTTCCGACCAGCTCACGTACATAAACTGCGGCAGGTTGGAAGCCCTGCACGAACCGCCGTACAGGTATGCCGGCTCCTTTAAGAGCCTTATCAGGTGCTGCACGGCGGGGGACCCGATGTGCGTGGCCGGCGGACGCAATGCTTGCCGGCCACCCGCAATTGCAGGAATGACAGCCAGAATGAGGATCTGTGTGTGTAAACACACAAATCCTGATTCAGTCAGGGGAAGAGAGACAGATCGTCTGCTCCTAAAGATTAGGAACAGCAATCTTTCTCCTCCTCTAGTGAGTCCCATCCCCCCACAGTTATAAAAACCTAGCAGGGAACACATTTAACCCCTTTATCGCCCCCTAGTGTTAACCCCTTCCCTGCCAGTGACATTTACACAGTAATCAGTGCATTTTATAGCACTGATTGCTGTTTAAATGTAAAAAAAGTGTCAAAAGTGTCCGATCTGTCCGCCACAATGTCGCAGTCCCAATAAAAATTGCTGATCGCCGCCATTACTAGTAAAAAAGAAAAAAAAATCCAATAAATGTATCCCCTATTTTGTAAACGCTATAACTTTTGCATAAAACCAATCAATATACGCTTATTACAATTTTTTTATTTTTTTTACCAAAAATATGTAGAAGAATATATATCGGCCTAAACTGATGAATACATTTTTTTTTTCAAAATTATCACTCCCTTTTTGTTTATAGTGCAAAAAATAAAAAGAGCAGAAGTGATCAAAAACCACCAAAAGAAAGCTCTATTTATAAGAAAAAAGGACATACATTTTGTTTGGGTACAGTGTCGCATGACCATGCTATTGTTAGTTAAAGCGACGCAGTGCCGTATCGCAATAAATGGCCTGGCAATAGAACGCAGTAAGGTAACAAAAAACGTCTGCCTTCGCAACCAGTTTAATGATAAAGCAAAGTTATTTTTCCCTTATTTTATTGCAACGCAGATCAAGCAGAATTGTAGTGTGAATGTAGCATGAATAGGACACATAGAGAACATTTGTCTATGCATTGACCTACATTTTACAAGTGCGCTAAAATACAGATCACCGCACTGGTGGCAATTAGCCCCTAAGCTATTTTTTTTGCCACATGAAAGTGAACATTGAGTTTCCATTGTTGGATACTTGATTTTATGAATATGTGTATGAGGGAATTGATATGATGATGGAAGGGTTAGGGATTTCTTAAATGAGTTATGGCTGTAGGAATTCTTATATTTCTAGTGTGAGTAGATGAGTAGATATAAGATGCCTTGTCAGTACAGTATTTTGATTACTTGTGAACTTGAGGAAGGGTAAGGTTGCCCAAAACTGTTGTTCAATTTTGAATAGAAAGAAACAGAAAGTCTGGTTCTCCATCCCCTATTCATTGGGTTATATATAAAAGTATAAATATGGTATTATTTGTTATTTTGATAATGTATTGAACATTGCTATTCGTTAAACATTTAGTTCCCCTGCAATTCACAATAGCAAGTATGAAATCCTATTCACTCAGCT
The DNA here is from genome assembly GCA_028564925.1 of Lithobates sylvaticus. NCBI lineage: Eukaryota > Metazoa > Chordata > Amphibia > Anura > Ranidae > Lithobates > Lithobates sylvaticus. Next base: position 60,785,628 of record CM053033.1, on the reverse strand, counting down.
TCAGCTTCATCAGCATAATGTCAGTAGGTGACTATGAAGAAAATCTGTTAAATTACATTAGATTCTACTTGACAGTGTGCTTATGGTGTTGGTTGGACTTGCCTATTGAAAGGATGCTATCACCAAAATAAAAAATAAAATGCATTTTGCCATTTTTATATAAAACGTAGTATTACAGTTGCTCCGACATGTTTGCATGCCGTTATTTTTTAATAGCATTCTGTGTTGACTATCATATTAACCATCTAGTTTTAAATGTAATAGAATGCCAGCTTTCCTCCCACATCTTCTTTCTGCTTGCATCTCCAGTAGAGTGTCACTTGTCACTGCTGTTTGCTTATTTGGAAGTGTTATTCATGCATGCAGAGATCTGAAATATTCATAGTTACATGGGGAAGCTTTTTAGAAGTGTCTGGACTTTTAAAGAACAATAAATTTACTTTGTATTATTTATTTATATTATTGTGTATTATATTTTTAAATACATTTCTTAGATTTTCAGCCAGTATGAACAATTTTTGTATTTCTTAACATATATAACTGAAGCACTGGCCAAATAGATCTTGCAATTTGCAGAAAAAAAAATGCATATTTGTGCAAAGACTTTATGCTAAAAATGTATGCTAACAATCTTTTACACATTATATTCTTCCTATGCATTTGTAAAAAACCAACAATAACAAAAGAGCAACCTGTACCCAGAATATGCACATTAACATATTTATATTAAAATATGTAAAATATTCTGAACAAGCAGTAATGACTCTTTAAAACAAGCCCATGTAGCTATAGGCATTGTGGAGAAATTAATCTTCAAAGGCACTCACAAAAAAGGCACTAAGATCACAGCTTATTTCTACTTTCAAAGTAGAACAGAATGATGATGATGATGGTGCAACCATATGGGACATAACCTCAGTATCTCTAGTTCATAGAATAGAAAGTAAACTTTCATAATAGAAAGAGCATTTTAACTTTGCAGACAGGGGCAGAGAGTCAGCAATTGCATGACTTCTCAAAGGAAATACTGGATATGAGGAAATGAGAACAAAAATATATACCAATGATAATTTTTCAATGAAAAGTTGTATGCATGCAAACACACTGTTCTAGCACTAGTTAAATGCTAAACTGCAAGCAAATATAGATAGAATTGCAAATAAAGAATTTCAATTGATTAAGTTACAGTATATGCTCAAATAATTATTTGTATTTTTGAAAGTGTAAGTAGCTGATGATATTGATTTGGCTTTGGCCTCTTGCAATCTCGAGTACAAAAATACTCAGAACGGGGAGGGAGCACTGTACAGGAGTTAGGAAGGATTATTTTGACAGGAGGAGCAAATTCGTCATTGCTCAGTTACAGGCAGTTGGTGAGAAGGTGACCTAGATATATTACTTAACCACTTCAGCCCCAGAAGATTTGGCTGCTCAATGACCAGGCCATTTGCGATACGGCACTGTGTCTCTTTAACATACAATTGCGCGGTCGTACCCAAACAAAAATTGATGTCCTTTTTTTCCAACAAATAAAGCCTTCTTTTTGTGGTATTTGATCACCTCTGCGTTTTTTATTTTTTGCGCTTTAAACAAAAGAAGAGCGACAATTTTGAAAAAAACACAATATTTTTTACTTTTTGCTATAGTAAATATCCCACGTTTTATCAAAAAAAAATAGTTTTCCTCAGTTTAGACTGATATGTATTCTTCTACATATTTTTGGTAACAAAAATTGCAATAAGCATATATTGATTGGTTTGCACAAAAATTATTGTTTACAAAATAGGGGATAGATATATGGCATTTTTATTATAATTTTTTTACTAGTAATGGCAGCGATCTGCGATTTCTATGGGGACTGCGATATTGCAGTGGACAAATTGGACAATTTTGAAACATTTTTGAGACCACTGACAATTATACAGCTATCAGTGCTATAAAAATGCACTGATTACTGTGTAAATGTCACTGGCAGGGAAGGGGTTAACACTAGGGGCGATCAAGGGGTTAACTGTGTTCCCTAGGTGTGTTTTAACTGTAGGGCGGATGGGACTGTCTAGGAGGAGAGAGAGATCTGTGTTCATACTTAGTATGAACACATGGGGGGGGGGAAGAAACTGCGCTATCTACACATAAATAGATTCAGCAGCCTGCACAACAATAATATGTTAAATCAAAAAGCGTGAATAAGTATATAGTGCGGCGCTCAAAGTGTTCAATAGTGATTATTAAACATATACTGTGAAATTATATATAATAATAAAAAAAAAATCTTTAAAAATTATATATCACCAAAATAAATAAATATAAGTGACCAATAGTGGAACTATATTACATATAGAATATCCATTAAATTACAAATGGTGAAATCTACTGATTAAAGACAAAACGTGACTGAATTGAGACCATCACAAATAAACAATATAGTGTCTAAAAATGTAAAAATAATTGTTATAAAAAAATCAATATTACACCATAATAGTGACTTAAGTGAATACAGTAAAACATAAAGTGACTTGTACGGCTTGTCTGATGTACTCCGTCACCGATTAATGGAAGGCTTACCGACTATCGTGGACTCAGGTAGGCTTACGCCATATGAGTCAAAATTGCTGTATGGTGTTTGCAATACACCGATGTGGGCAGTTGTTCCAATTTGTGATGTCTGGTAACCGACGACAAGACTATGCGTTGAGTGGTTGATGGAAAGTAGTGGAGTGGTAGGCAGGTATAGTATGTGGCTCATCCCCAATATAGTATGTGGCTCATCCCCCAACGCGTTTCGCCTTAATGAGGCATCATCTGGGGGTGAGATGATGCCCCCAGATGATGCCTCATTAAGGCGAAACGCGTCGGGAGAAAGATTTGCTGATGACACTGCTGCCAATTTCTTTTCATATATGCCTAAATAAGCTTTTGTACATGTGAGTACCCATTTTATATGTTCATTAAATTTTAACTTGCTTGACGGTATTACGCTATGGTCTCATTTTCTCTTTATTGGTAATACCATTGGGGGATGAGCCACATACTATACCTGCCTACCACTCCTACTTTCCAACAACCACTCAACGCATAGTCTTGTCGTTGGTTACCAGACATCACAAATTGGAACAACTGCCCACATCGGTGTATTGCAAACACCATACAGCAATTTTGACTCATATGGCGTTAGCCTACCTGAGTCCACGATAGTCGGTAAGCCTTCCATTAATCGGTGACGGACTAGTATGAACACACGATCTGGCTCTACTCCCCTGAAAGAACCGGGATCTGTGTGTTTTCACACACAGATCCCAGTTCTCGCTCTGTCACGAGCGATCGCGGGTGCGCAGCGGTCATCGTACCCGCTGGGCATTTGCATCGGATCTGGGCCCACGCTGCGGGTGCGCCCCTAGTGGCCAAAAGGCAAAGCGACGTAAGGTAATGTCGTTTTGCCCAGCCGTGCCATTCTGCCTCAGTGAAACTGCAGGTCACCAACCTGTCTTTGCTGTCTGGTTGACTTGTTTGTATCTCAAGACTGGCAAAACAGAAACATTTATATTATTAAAGTTAAAATAACTCCTATATATGGATTTAATTTGTGTATTTAGCTTTAAAACATATACTAATAAAAATCAGACTAATAATATATAAACCACTTAATGACCGTCTCACACAGATATACTGTGGCAGGGTGGCCCTCCTGTGCAAGATCACGTACCTGTATGTGATTTTGTGCACAGGGTCTGCGGCGCATGTGTGCGCTGCTGGCGACCTGCTCCCGCTGTAACTGGACACAGCAGAAGCCAATCAGTGGGTCCAGTGGATGTGATATCCGCCGGGACCCGCCGATCATTGACAGGATAGGCAGTTCTGTCAGAGATGAAGATGGCAAAGCAGAAACATGGATCTCTATTTTCCTCCAGTTAAGCGATCCCCCACACAGTTAGAAAGCACTCCCTAGGAGCACACTTAACCCTTTAATCACCCCTGATGTTAACCCCTTCCCTGCCAGTGTCATTAGTACAGTGAGAGTACTCAATACAAAAAATACAAAAAAAAATCCATAAATCTTCCCATAAATGTAGACGCTATAACGTTTGTGCAAACCAATCAATATATGCTTGTAATTTTTTAACCAAAAATATGTAGTAAAATACACATTGGCCTAAATTGATGAATACATTTGATTTTTTTTTAAAAAATGTTATCGGGCATGTTTTAAAGCAGAAAGTAAAAAATATTGTTGTTTTTTTTTCAAAATTGTCGGCCTTTTTTTGTTTATAGTGCAAAAAAATTAAAAACGCAGAGTTGATCGAGTACCACCAAAAGAAAGCTCTATTTGTAGGAAAAAAATTACACAAATGTATTTGGGTACAGTGTCACACGTCCGTGCAATTGTCAGTTAAAATAGCGCAATGCAGTATCGCAAAAAATGGCCTGGTCATGAAGGGGGTAAACCTTCCGGGAGTTAAGTGTTTAATGACAGTTGAAATATATATGTATTTTAACTGTGCATTTTAAATCATATTAAAATGCACAGCCACAATGTCATCAGCGTAATAAAAACAAATGCCATGTGTCGCTGACAGTGAAGAGAGGAGCCCTTATGCCATTGGATCTCTGTGGATGATGAGGATGCAGATTTAACCTGTTGAGGAACATTTACTCTAAAAGGCTTACTTATTAGAGTTTTCTGGTGAGTTTAACCCCCTGAGGGGAGTGTGCTTCACGCGGTGAAATCTGAGAAATTTTGGTGGAACACTGTAAATAATCATCAATGATCACCTATAACGTTGTTTGAACTGTTTCCTCTATCATGACTAGACATGTGCGATTCGTTTCGTACGAATTCGTAATTCGTACGAATTTTTCGAAATTCGTACGAATTTACGAATCTGTAGTACGAATTTTTTTTTTTACGAATTCCGTACGGAATACGAATTTTTTTTTTACGAATCGTTAGTAAAGTTACGAATCGTTACGAATCGTTACGAATCGTTAACGCGGCTAATGAATTGTTGGTTCTCATAACACAGAGAACAATTCGAATCCAACTACAAATATCGAATTTCAATTTCAAGTTACGAATCGTTACGAATCGTTATGAATAGTTACGAATCGTTACGAATCGTTATGAATAGTTACGAATCGTTAGTAAATCCAACTACCAATATCGAATTTCAACTAATTTGAACGAAATTATTATAGCAGATATAACGAATGAATTCGAATGACAAAGTGTCATTTTTGCAGAAAAAAAAAAGCGTAGGGGTCCCCCCAAATTCAATAACCAGGCCCTTCAGGTCTGGTATGGATATTAAGGGGGACCCCAGCCAAAAAAAAAATAAAAAAAATGGCGTGGGGTCCCCCCAAATATCCATACCAGACCCTTCAGGTCTGGGATGGATTTTAAGGGGAACCCCGGCCAAAAAAAAAAAAAAAAAAATGGCGTGGGGTCCCCCTCAAAATCCATACCAGACCCTTTATCCGAGCACGCAACCTGGCAGGCCGCAGGAAAGGAGGGGGGACGAGAGCGGCCCCCCCTCCCAGCCTGAACCGTACCAGGCCACATGCCCTCAACATTGGGAGGATGCTTTGGGGTCCCCCCCAAAGCACCTTGTCCCCATGTTGATGAGGACAAGGGCCTCATCCCCACAACCCTGGCCGGTGGTTGTGGGGGTCTGCGGGCGGGGGGCTTATCGGAATCTGGAAGCCCCCTTTAACAAGGGGACCCCCAGATCCCGGCCCCCCCTCCTGTGTGAAATGGTAAGGGGTACAAAAGTACCCCTACCATTTCACCAAAAAAAGTGGCAAAATGGTAAAAATGACAGGAGACGGTCTTTGACAATTCCTTTATTAAAATCTTCTTTCTTCTTTCTTCTGGTCTTCCTTTCTTCATCTTCTCCTTTCTTCATCTTCTCCTTCCGTCATCTTCTTCCATCTTCTTCTTCCTTCGATTCGCTTCTTCTTCCTCCGGTCTTCTCGTCCTTCTCGTCCGGCGTCGTCCGGCGTCGTCCTTCTCGTCCGGCGTCGTCCTTCTCGTCCGGCATCGTCGTCTCTTCTCGCAGGCCGCTCCTCGCAATGGGAGGCTCCCGCTCTGTGAGGCTCCGCTCCGGGTGACAGGTCTTTTATAACGAAGGCACCTGGTGACCCCGCCCCCTCTGACGCACAGGGACGTCATGTGGAATTCCCTATGGCTTTCCCCATGACGTCAGAGGGGGGGCGGGGTCACCGGGTGCCTTCGTTATACAAGACCTGTCACCCGGAGCGGAGCCTCACAGAGCGGGAGCCTCCCATTGGGACGACGAAGGACGACGCCGGACGAGAAGGACGAGAAGACCGGAGGAAGAAGAAGCGAATCGAAGGAAGAAGAAGATGGAAGAAGATGACGGAAGGAGAAGATGAAGAAAGGAAGACCAGAAGAAAGAAGAAAGAAGATTTTAATAAAGGAATTGTCAAAGACCGTCTCCTGTCATTTTTACAATTTTTGACGCTTTTTTGGTGAAATGGTAGGGGTACTTTTGTACCCCCTTACCATTTCACACAGGGGGAGGCCGGGATCTGGGGGTCCCCTTGTTAAAGGGGGCTTCCAGATTCCGATAAGCCCCCCGCCCGCAGACCCCCACAACCACCGGCCAGGGTTGTGGGGATGAGGCCCTTGTCCTCATCAACATGGGGACAAGGTGCTTTGGGGGGGACCCAAAGCATCCTCCCA
>CM053033.1:60728428-60778428 GCA_028564925.1 Lithobates sylvaticus | reverse complement strand
GACCCCTAAAGCACCTTGTCCCATGTTGATGAGGACAAGGGCCTCTTCCCCACAACCCTGGCCGGTGGTTGTGGGGGTCTGCGGGCGGGGGGCTTATCGGAATCTGGAAGCCCCCTTTAACAAGGGGACCCCCAGATCCCGGCCCCCCCCCCCTGTGTGAAATGGTAAGGGGGTACAAAAGTACCCCTACCATTTCACCAAAAAAAGTGGCAAAAATGGTAAAAATGACAGGAGACAGTCTTTGACAATTCCTTTATTAAAATCTTCTTTCTTCTTTCTTCATCCTTCGGTTTCTTCATCTTCTCCTTCCTTCATCTTCTTCCATCTTCTTCTTCCATTTTCTTCTTCCTCCGATCCGCTTCTTCTTGCGCTGGTCTTCTCGTCCTTCTCGTCCGGCATCTTCTTCCGTCGGCGTCGGCGTCGGCGTCGGTGTCGGTGTCTCTGTCTCTTCTTGGGCCGCTCCGCGCAATGGGAGGCTCCCGCTGTGTGAGGCTCCGCTCCGTCTGACAGGTCTTTTATAATGGAGGGCACCTGGTGACCCCGCCCCCTCTGACGCACAGGGACGTCATGGGGAATTCCATGATGGCTTTCCCCATGACGTCAGAGGGGGGGCGGGGTCACCAGGTGCCCTCCGTTTTAAAAGACCTGTCAGATGGAGCGGAGCCTCACACAGCGGGAGCCTCCCATTGCGCGGAGCGGCCCAAGAAGACACCGACACCGACGCCGACGCCGACGGAAGAAGATGCCGGACGAGAAGGACGAGAAGACCAGCGCAAGAAGAAGCGGATCGGAGGAAGAAGAAAATGGAAGAAGAAGATGGAAGAAGATGAAGGAAGGAGAAGATGAAGAATCCGAAGGATGAAGAAAGAAGAAAGAAGATTTTAATAAAGGAATTGTCAAAGACTGTCTCCTGTCATTTTTTTCCATTTTTGCCACTTTTTTGGTGAAATGGTAGGGGTACTTTTGTACCCCCTTACCATTTCACACAGGGGGGGGGCCGGGATCTGGGGATCCCCTTGTTAAAGGGGGCTTCCAGATTCCGATAAGCCCCCCCGCCCGCAGACCCCCACAACCACCGGCCAGGGTTGTGGGGAAGAGGCCCTTGTCCTCATCAACATGGGGACAAGGTGCTTTAGGGGTCTTAGACCCCCAAAGCATCCTCCCAATGTTGAGGGCATGTGGCCTGGTACGGTTCAGGCGAGAGGGGGGGCCGCTCTCGTCCCCCCCTCTTTTCCTGCGGCCTGCCAGGTTGCGTGCTCGGATAAGGGTCTGGTATGGATTTTGAGGGGGACCCCACGCCATTTTTTTTGGCTAGGGTTCCCCTTAAAATCCATACCAGACCTCAAGGGTCTGGTATGGATTTTGAGGGGGACCCTACGCCATTTTTTTTTTTTTTTTGGCTGGGATCCCCCTTAATATCCATCCCAGACCTGAAGGGCCTGGTTATTGAATTTGGGGGGACCCCTACGCTTTTTTTTTTTCATTTTTTTTATTTTTTATCAATGACTTTTTTTTATGAATGAGTTTCAATGAATCACTGTTCTCTGTGTTACGGGAGCCGTGAATTAACATTAGCCGCGAGTGATTTTAAATAGCTTTTTTTACTTTCAAAAATGACACTTTGCGCAGAGACAGTTCTAAACACGGGAAACATGCGCCCCTTTACAGGCATACTATAGACACCCCCCAGGTACGAAATTTAAAGGAATATTACACTTTTATTGTTTCAATTTAAGCATTATTAAAATCACTGCTCCTGAAAAAACGGCCGTTTGTTTTTAAAAAAAAACGGGGGGGTGTTCGGCTCATCCCTATTCAGGAATGGATGAGGACTGTTAATCAATCCCTACCATATAAGCGATTGATTTACAAACACAGAAACTGCCCATCCAAATATGATAACATTTGGAGCAAATGGTTAGAACTGGCGTCCACGACTGATGAACCAGATGTAGCAGATGATTAATTACTACCACCACACATTGGGTTCTCATCTGTGAATTTCTACGAATTTTCAGGGTATTTCTACGTTAACTGGTGTTCACTATTGGTTATACCACCCGATTGAATATCTTTTTTTCTATTGTTTTGACATTATTGTGTGCACAAAATGCGACAATTTTTTTTAACCATTACCATCTATTACAAATTGAGTAACTGCTGTATGTATTGGTATCTCATATAACCCTTGCAATTCATGTAACATTTTTTTCTCTGTATACCTCTTTTTCAATAATAAAAGTTTATTGAATTAAAACAAATAAAAAATAAAACTGGAATTCAGAGATCAGCATAGTCAGAAGCAGCAAACAGGATCAGGAACCAGAAGATAAGACAGCCAGGCAAAAGTCTTTAAAATGAAAACACAGCAGAGAGTATCCGGATATGTTGACCAAGGCGAAGGCACGGATATCTGATGCAAATAGCTTAAATAGCCGGTAGGCTGATTGACAAGCAGGATATGATCATCAGGTGAGTCACTATGGAATGAAGAGTATTGGCAATTAACTGACAGCTGACCAGCCTGAGCTCTAAGAAAGGAGGGCTGAGCCCAGCCCTGACAGTACCCCCTCCTCAACGACCCCTCCCCTTCGGACCTCACCAGGTTTGACGGGAAAATGTCTATGGAAAGCACAGAGGAGGACAGGGGCATGTACATCTGAGGAGACCCAAGAGCGCTCCTCCATACTGTACCCTTTCCAATGAACCAGGTACTGTATGCGCCCACGGAACCTACGGGAGTCAATGATGGATTATACTTCATACTCTCCATGGTTCTCAACCTGTATAGGGTGAGGATGTGGCACCGAGTTAGTGAAGCGGTTGCACACCAAAGGTTATAATAAGGAGACATGGAATACATTAGAGATATGCATATTAGAGCGAAGGTCTAATGCATAAGCCACTGGGTAATCCTGCAGAGAATAAGGAAAGGCCCAATAAACCGTGGTGCCAATTTCAGTGAGGGAACACGGAGTCAGAGGTTGCGAGATGAGAGCCAGACCCTCTCGCCAACTTGGTAGGAAGGCACAGGTAGGCATCTACGGTCAGCATGGAGTCTGTACCTATCATTGCCACGTCGCAAGGACTCTTGGACCTGTACATAAGTGGAACGAAGGCCACCAAGACACTCCTCTAACGCAGGAATACTATATAATAAATGAGTCAGGTAACATGGATGATTGGAACCCATAATTCGCCATAAACTGAGACAATTGAAAAGCGGTATTAACGGCACTATTGTGAGCAAACTCCACCCAAGGTCTGACCAGTTGTTATGGTGGTCAGAAATATAGCCATGTAGAAACTGCTCCGAGGACTGGTTAGCTCATTCTGTGGCCCCATTAGACTGCGGGTGATATGCAGAAGAGAAGGAAAGCTGAATTCCCAACTGTGCACAAAGTGCTCGCCAAAACCTGGATACAAACTTTCTACTCCTGTCCAAGATGATAACCTTGGTTAGCCAATGTAATCGAAAGGTCTCCCAGGCAAAAATAGATGCTAGTTCTTTGGATGTGATCAACTTCTTAAGTGGAATGCCATGTGACATTTTCGAGAACTGGTCAACCACCATAAGGAAAACTGTGTTGCCCTGGTAGTTGGGTAACTCCACAATAAAATCCATAGACAGGTGGGTCCAAGCAGTGGCGTCCCTAGAGGGGGGCCAGAGGGGGCCATGGCCCCCCCAACATTATACTGTGCGCCCCTATGTGCCCCCCCCAACTAAAAATAACAGACACTGGGAATGCATGGGGACAGGTACGGACTAAGCCGCTGTGTTGCTGGCTCCAGCTCCGCCTCCACCTCCTGAGTCTATTCCCGGTTACTGGTTGCTATAACCGCCTTGTGTCTAGCAACCAGTGACGTCAGAGCCGGCATTGGCATTGATGTCTCTCTCTCCCCTCCTTCCTCTCTTGCACTGAATGATACGATCTGCTCCTTCTCCCCCTCCCCTGTGTGTGTACCGCTGGAAGTGTGAGCTCCTTAGCTTCATACTTGACTTCCGTGGAGAGGGAAGGGGGAGAAGGTGCAGATCGTCTGTGTATCATTCAGTGCGAGAGAGGAAGGAGGGGAGAGAGAGACATCAATGCTGAGCGGCTCTTGGGCTCTTAGCTGTTCCATGCAGAGACAACCCCCCCAGCATCAGTCAATTTCACAGCAGCCAGGCTAGTGTAGCCTATCAGCTGCCAGAGCCGAACTGCAGACGCTGGATAGCGGTATGATGTCGGGAGGGAGGGAGGCACTATCCTGAGCTTCAGCTACCTATTGGCTGGGAGGGCAGCAGGGGGTGGTGCTTCTGCCTCCTCAGCCAATGGATACACACAGTGCATTGTCCATCCCTGCAAATTCATCCCGCGGGTTTCCAGAAGCTGCAGAAGTTCCTGCAATGATGGAGGTGAGAGGAGAAAAGTTACTTTCACTTTCTCCTGATACATCGGCATCTTTCACCCCCAGCTTTACTTTCCTCCCCTCTGTGTACTACATGGCTCCACATTCTCCTGATAAAACTATGCAGTGATCAGACACTCATACGCCGATCCTCATCCCCCTCCCCTTTCCAGTTCACTATCTGCTGTTACTTTCTGCTCTCCACTCCCATAAATCTGCACTGAAAACATTCTGCAGCCTCCAGTCTCAGATTTGGGCATTCCAAACTAGGAGTCCACACACTGACTGTGTGCCTGACACCCTTTCATTCCCAGCTTATTTCCAAATGTTCTGCAGCCTCATACATTCTTTACAGTCCTTTATATATATATTTTTTTTTTCTTTCAGCCAGCAGGCTAGTATAGTACTAGAGTGAGACTCAGACTGCAGATGTTGCTACAATATACTGCCCTTACTACTTTTGACAAGATTAGTAAAAGTATACAGTGCAAACACTGTCTGCAGCCATGAAAGATACAGCCACAGCACATGTGATCATCATTATCATGCTGATGATCACACTGTACAGCCTATATACAGTACCGTCACATGAAGAACAGTGTAATCATCAGCATGATAATGATGATCACAGGTGCTGTGGCTGTATCTTTCATGGCTGCAGACAGTGTTTGCACTGTATACTTTTACTCCGGGCTTTTTTTCAGCTGAAATGTGGCACACCTGAAATCTAAACTCTGTACGTAGCACACCCTGTACTCTGCACGTAGCACACCATGGACCCTGTACTCTGCATGTAGCACACCCTGGACCCTGTACTCTGCACGTAGCACACCCTGGACCCTGTAATCTGCACGTAGCACACCCTGGACCCTGTACTGTGCACGTAGCACACCCTGGACCCTGTACTGTGCACGTAGCACACCCTGGACCCTGTACTCTGCACGTAGCACACCCTGGACCCTGTACTCTGCACGTAGCACACCCTGGACCCTGTACTCTGCACGTAGCACACCCTGGACCCTGTACTCTGCACGTAGCACACCCTGGACCCTGTACTCTGCACGTAGCACACCCTGGACCCTGTACTCTGCACGTAGCACACCCTGGACCCTGTACTCTGCACGTAGCACACCCTGGACCCTGTACTCTGCACGTAGCACACCCTGGACCCTGTACTCTGCACGTAGCACACCCTGGACCCTGTACTCTGCACGTAGCACACCCTGGACACTGTACTCTGCACGTAGCACACCCTGGACCCTGTACTCTGCACGTAGCACACCATGGACCCTGTACTCTGCACGTAGCACACCATGGACCCTGTACTCTGCACGTAGCACACCATGGACCCTGTACTCTGCACGTAGCACACCATGGACCCTGTACTCTGCACGTAGCACACCATGGACCCTGTACTCTGCACGTAGCACACCATGGACCCTGTACTCTGCACCTAGCACACCCTGGACCCTGTACTCTGCACCTAGCACACCCTGGACCCTGTACTCTGCACCTAGCACATCCTGGGTATGGGTATAGAATTGCGTTTTATAGTTGGCCCCCCTACTTTTGTCTCTGTCCCCCCATGTGCCCCGCCTAAATATGAAAGCTGGAGACGCCACTGGGTCCAAGGCCTCTCTCCATTGGGTATGGGTTGTAGGAAGCCCACTGGAAGGTGTCGTGGTGTCTTACTCATAGCACACACAGAACAGGCAGCTACGAAGGTAGCTACATCAGCGCGAAGACTAGGCCACCAGAATTGTTGTGAAATAGCCCAAATGAGTTGATTCTTCCCTGGGTGGCCAGCAGCCTTGGGATAATGGCAAGTCTGGAGCACAGTGGTGCAAAGACTCTCAGGGACAAAACAGCTGTCACAAGGTTTCTCAGGAGGAGAATGGATCTGAGCGGCAAGAATTCTGTCACTTAAAGGTGAAGTGAGACTAGTAAGAACCGTAGCCAGAATATGATCCGGAGGTATTACCGGAACAGGAACCAACTTCATCTTGGAAGTGGAGGAAATCTGTCACGATAATGCATCACCCTTACATTCTTAGTACCAGGTAAGAATGAGACTATATAATTGAAGCTTGACAAGAAAAGAGCCCATCGCGCCCTTCTGGGAGAGAGGCCTTTTGCCTCAGACAAGAATGTGAGATTCTTATGGTCAGTCAGAATGAGAACAGCCACAGTGGTATCTTCTAGGAGATGCCTCCATTCTTTAAGGGCTAAAATGATCGCTAACAACTCTCTGTCCCCAATCTCGTAATTGCACTCCACAGGTGACAATTTTTTAGAAAAGTAGCCACAAGGATGCATAGCTCTCTCAGAGGTTGGACGTTGAGACAGAAGGGCTCCATCTCCAGTCTCAGATGCATCAACCTCAAAGTGGAGGCATTTCTCGGATGAGTAAGACGTGACTTCAAAAAGTGACCTGCCTGGCCACAATAAAGGCACAATCTCTCTCGGAGTCTGGAGTCAATGAGAATGGCAAACGTGATCAACTTATCCATCGCAGTGGGAATGTCTCCGGGCTGCTATCTCATCTTTGATGTTATCCGAGAGACCATGAGAAAAAGCAGCCACAAGGGCCTCATTATTCCAAGCAACCTCTGCTGCCAGAGTATGGAATTCAATGGCGTAATCAGCAACAGTTCTCGTATTCTGTTTGACAGACATAAGGCTTTTGGCAATACCCTTTTAAATGAAGCCACAAACTATGGGTAACTCAGGACAACAGGTTTTTGCGTCTCCCATAGAGGGTTTGCCCAGGCCAAGGCTCTCTCAGAAAGCAAAGTTATCACGAAGGCCTACTTTGCTTCTGTCCATGGGAAACGCCTGGGGTAGCATCTCAAATCCTAAATCCCAACCTGGTTGAGAAACCCTCTGCATTGAACTGGATCACCCCCAAATCGCTGGGGAAGTATGGCAGAACCAGACATACCTCTTATAGAGGTAATACGGGTGGCGGGTGCCTGCACAGAGACTGGTGCAGCAGCAGGGATGGCCTACAACACAGGTTGAACTGTAACAGCCACAGTAGGAGGATCCAGGTGAGCAGTGCGAATCAGAAGCGTCTGTAACGCTATGGCAAACTGATCCATGCAGTGATCCTGCTCATCCAATCTGAAAAAAATATAACCAGCAAGTGGATTGCCTGCATCTTTTGAATTCATGGCCTTCGCCTACTGTCAGGAACCATGAATCAGACTGAGACAGAAGTGCAGTAAAAATCACACTTTAATAAAATGGTAAAATGGTACAAACAGTGCAAACATAGTAAAAACATAGCCAGGGTTCGGTACCCAGAGCAGGTAGTCAGTACAAGCCAGTAAAACTGAAATTCAGAGATCAGCATAGTCAGAGGCAGCCAACAGGATCAGGAACCAGAAGGGAAGTCAGCCAGGCAGAAGTCTTTAACAGGAAAACACAGCAGAGAGTATCCGGATATGTTAAGCAAGGCAAAGGCACAGGAGAGCTGATGCAAGCAGCTTAAATAGCCAGTAGGCTGATTGACGAGCAGGATATGATCATCAGGTGAGTCACTGTGGAATGAAGAGTATTGGCAATTAACCGACAGCTGAGCAGCCTGAGGTCTGAGAAGGGAGGGCTGAGCCCAACCTTGACAGTGCCACCATAGGAAGCCGATTCCTATTGTGGCATAATTTCTGGCTCGATCCCTAGCTGCGCTGCATGCGTACATAGACACAGACAGTGCATCTCGGCCCGATCCCTTGAGAGGGGGAGAGCCACTACAGACGGGCACAGCACTGGATTCAGTGAGGGCTCAGGTAAGTATAAAGGAGTGTGAGAGAACGATACTAATACCTAAACTTTTTTTTACCTTAACCGCTTCCCGACCGCCTCACGCAAATATACTGTGGCAGAAGGGCACGTACAGGCAGAATCACATACCTGTACGTTGCCCTTTAAGAGGCGGCTGGGGGGCACGTGCCCGCGGGAAGCTCCGTGAGTCGGGTCACGGGTCCCGTGGACTCGATCGCCGTGGGGATACCCGCGATCGCCTCACGGAGAGGAAGAATAGGGAGATGCTAATGTAAACAAGCATCTCCCGGTTCTGCCTAGTGACAGTGTCACTAATCTCTGCTCAGTGTGATCGGAGCAGAGATCAGTGACGTGTCACACACAGCCACGCCCCCAACAGTTAGAAACACGCCCCTAGGACACCCCTACACTGCCACTTAGTGGTTAACCCCTTCACTGACAGTGTCATTTACACAGGAATCAGTACATTTGTATAGCACTGATTGCTGTATAAGTGACAATGGTCCCAAAAATGTGTCAAAAATGTCCGATGTGTCCACCATTATGTCACAGTCACAATAAAAATCGCTGATTGCTGCCATTAAAAAAAAAAAATTATTAATAAAAAATGCCATAAAACTATCCCCTATTTTGTAAACGCTATAACTTTTGCGCAAAACAATCAATAATCGCTTATTGCAATTTTTTTTACCAAAAATATGTAGAAGAATACGTATCGGCCTAAACTGAGGAAAAAAAAAATTTTTTTTATATATTTTTAGGGGATATTTATAATAGCAAAAAGTAAAAAATAATGTGTTTTTTCAAAATTGTCGCTCTTTTTTTGGTTATAGCGCAAAAAATAAAAACCGCAGGAGGTGATCAAATACCACCAAAAGAAAGCTCTATTTGTGGGAAAAAAAGGACGTCAATTTTGTTTGGGAGCCTCGTCGCATGATCGCGCAATTGTCAGTTAAAGCGACGCAGTGCCGAATCGCAAAAAGTGCTCTGGTCAGGAAGGATGTTTAAATTCTTCCGGGGCTGAAGCGGTTAATGCAGGGAATGCATTAAGGTAAAAATGTTTAGGCTTTAGAACCACTTTCAGACCATATGCTTGAACAATAACCTGAGCCACTGAGAAATGGTGGAGCGAGTCGGTCTTCCTAATAGAAGCAGTGCCTGTGATTTATATAACACAAAATACATCCAGATAATGAGGGGAAATCTTCTGATGTACTGAAGCAAGACAGAAAGATCTCAATATTAGGTTCTGGTTGAGGTGAAAGGCTAAAACCACCTTAACCACTAGCTGACCGCCCACTGTCAAATGACGGCGGGACGGTGCAGCTACTGTGGCGGGCCGCCGTCATATGACGTCGTCTACAATTTGGCCACTGGGGGGCGCGCGCGCGCGCGGGAGGCGCGCGCGCCCGCCGCGTAGCTGGGGCCCCGGTGCGCGTGCCCGGCGGTCGCGATGACCGCCAGGCACCCCCGATTGCCCGGTAATCGAGCAGGACGTGGATCTGTGTGTGTAAACACAGATCCACGTCCTGTCAGGAGACCGATGGTGTCTCTTGTACATAGGGACACCGATCGGTCCCCCAGTCAGTCCCCTCCCCCCACAGTAAGAATCACCAAGATAGGGTACACATTACCCCTGCAGCGCCCCCTAGCGTTAACCCCTTCCCTGCCAGTCACATTTATACAGTAATCAATGCATTTTTATAGCACGGATCGCTGTATAAATGTGAATGGTCCCAAAAATGTGTCAAAAGTGTCCGAAGTGTCCGCCGCAATGTCGCAGTCACGATAAAAATCGCAAATCGCCGCCATTACTAGTAAAAAAAAAATAATAATAAAAATGCTAAAATCTATCCCCTATTTTGTAGACGCTATAACTTTTGCGCACAACCAATCAATATACGCTTATTGCGATTTTTTTTACCAAAAATATGAATACGTATCTGCCTAAACTGAGGAAAAAATTTGTTTAACCACTTCAATACCCGCCCATAGTCATATGACGCCCACAAGGTGGATCTACCATCCTGGGTGGGCGTCATATGACGTCCTCGGGTTCCCGGCCGCCTGGGGGGCGCGCGCACGCCCGCGGCATCGCTCGGGACCCGGTGCGAGTGCCGCGATGTCCGCCGGGCACCCGCGATTGCCCGTTAAAAAACGGGACCGGGCGGGACCGTGGAGCTGTGTGTGTAAACACACAGCTCCACGTCCTGTCAGCGAGGAGACCGATCATGTGATCCCAGTACAGAGGATCAATGATCGGTCTCCTCCCCTTAAGTCCCCCTACAGTTAGAATCACTCCTATTAGGGCACACATTAACCCCTCCAGCGCCCTCTAGTGTTAACCCCTTCCCTGACAGTCACATTTACACAGTAATCATTGCAATTTTATTGCAACGATCGCTGTGTAAATGTGAATGGTTCCAAAATGTGTCAAAAGTGTCCGAAGTGTCCGCCGCAATCACGAAAAAAAAAATCGCAAATCGCCGCCATTACTAGTAAAAAAAAAAAAATAATAAATTCATAAATCTATCCCCTATTTTGTAGACGCTATAACTTTTGCGCAAACCGATCAATATACGCTTATTGCGATTTTTTTTACCAAAAATATGTAGAAGAATACGTATCGGCCTAAACTGAGGAAAAAAATTGTTTTTTTTTTTTAAAAAATGGGATATTTATTATAGCAAAAAGTAAAAAATTGTTTTTTTTTTCAAAATTGTCGCTCTTCTTTTGTTTATAGCGCAAAAAATAAAAACCGCAGGGGCGATCAAATACCACCAAAAGAATCTATTTGTGGGAAAAAAAGGACGTCAATTTTGTTTGGGTGTAACGTCGCACGACCGCGCAATTGTTAGTTAAAGCGACGCAGTGCCGAATCGCAAAAAGTGCTCTGGTAAGGAAGGGTGTTTAAAAGCCCTGTATTGAAGCGGTTAAAAAAAAAAAAAAAAAATTGGATATTTATTATAATAAAAAGTAAAAAATATTATGTTTTTTTCAAACTTGTCCCTCTTCTTTTGTTTATAGCGCAAGAAATAAAAAACGCAGAGGTGATCAAATACCACCAAAATAAAGCTCTATCTGTGGGGAAAAAAGGATAACAATTTTATTTGGGTACAGCCTTGCATGACCGCGCAATTGTCATTCAAAATGCGACAGCGCTGAAAGCTGAAAAATGGCTTGGTCAGGAAGGAGGTGTTTGTGCCTGGTAGGCAAGTGGTTAAAAACAAGAGGCTCAAGGCCTCAACGCTATTTACTCTAGGGCTCTTACACTGTATGTGAAACCAGAAAAGGTGCAAAGCAAGGCTGCTAGGTCAGACATACACCTTGCAGAGGTCATGGCAACAAAGAAGGCAACATTGTGAGAAACGTAGATAGAGAAACATCCCTGGTTGGTCCAGGATGGCTTTTAACCACTTCAATACCAGGCACTTAGACACCTTCCCGCCCAAGCCAATTTTCAGCTTTCATCGATGTCGCAATTTGAATGACAATTGCGCGGTCATGCTACTCTGTACCCAAACAAATTTTTTATCATTTTGTTCCAACAAATAGAGCTTTCTTTTGGGGGTATTTGATCATCTCTGCGATTTTTATTTTTTGCGCAACAAACAAAAAAAGACCGAAAATTTTGCAAAAAAACAAGTTTTTCTTTGTCACTGTTAATTTTTTTTGTAAATAAGTGCGTTTTCTTCTTCAATGACGGGCACTGATAAGGCGGCACTAATGGGCACTGATAAGGCGGCACTGATGGGCACCGATGAGGTGGCACCAATTAGGGGGCACCGATGAGGTGGCACTGATGATGGGCACTGATAGGCGGCACTGATGGGCACTGATAGGTGGCACTGATGGGCATTGATAGGTGGCACTGGTATGCGGCACTGATAGGCACTCAGGTGGCACTGATGGGCACTCATAGGCGGCACTGATGGGCACTCATAGGCGGCACTGACGGGTACTTATGGGTGGCACTGATGCACACATATAGGTGGCACTGATAGGTGGCATGGATGGGCACTGATAGGTGGGCATGGGTGGGCACGGATGGGCACTGATAGGTGGCACTGATGGACGCTGATGAGTGGCACTGATGACACTGATGGGTGGCATTGCTGGGCATCCCTTTTTTTAACTTTTTTTTTAATTAAATATGATGTGCCAATCAGTGCCCATCTGTGGGCACTGATTGGCATATTTTTTGCATTTTTTTTAACATGTGGATGGCCATGGGGGATGTACCTGGCCATCCACATGCTGGGGGCTTCCCTGGTGGTCCTGGGGGCTTCCCTGGTGGTCCAGTGTGGGCATCTGAGGGGGGGCTGCGCTGATAAACAATCAGCGCATACCCCCCCTGTCAGGAGAGCCGCCGATCGGCTCTCCTCTACTCGCGTCTGTCAGACGCGAGTGAGGAAAAGCCGATCAACGGCTCTTCCTGTGTACATCGTGATCAGCCGTGATTGGACACGGCTGATCACGTGGTAAAGAGCCTCCGCCGGAGGCTCTTTACCGAGATCAATGTAGCGGTGTGTCAGACTGAAACACCGCTCCACCGATCGCCGCGATGCACGGGCGCGCGGCGGCTGTTATCCTGAAGGACGTCATATGACGCCCAGTCAGGATAACGAAACCACTTCCCGGACGTCAATCTGCTATTGACCCGGCGGGAAGTGGTTAAAGTACCGTAAGAACCAAATACTAATTCCATGCATTATGACTGAACTTTCAGGGAAAGCTGCAGGAGACACACACCCTGTACCAAGATTTTAATCAAAGAATGGGAGGCTAGCAGTCCCTGGAACAGGATCACAAGTGCTGAGATACTTTTCCATACCTAATTGTAGAAGGATGGGACAATAAATGTAAAGTTTTGGGTGTTCTCCAAAATTATTCCAAAAGGAAAAGTAAAAGGGAATTTAGTAAACAAAAGTCACGCGTGGAATAAATATGCAAAAATACCAAATATTACCTTTCTAAAATTAGACAGAACAAAAACACCCACACACACATCCTGGCAATGGCGGCTGGTGCTCAACATTTTTTTGGGGGGGCCCAAACGCAAAAGATTGCATTTAAAAGACTCCTTGTCCCATGTTCCATGCCATGAGGTGCCATGTTGAACTTCCAGTGACCAGTATGAGAGAGTGAGAGTGATAACACCAAATTTAACACACCTGCTCCCCATTCACACCTAAGACCTTGTAACACTAACGAGTCACATGGAAAATGGCTAATTGGGCCCAATTTGGACATTCACTTAGGGGTGTACTCACTTTTGTGGCCAGCGGTTTAGACATTAATGGCTGTCTGTTGAGTTATTTTGAGTGGACAGCAAATTAACACTTATACAAGCTGTACACTCACTACTTTACATTGTAGCAAAGTGTAATTTCTTCAGTGTTGTCACATGAAAAGATATAATAAAATATTTACAAAAATTTGAGAGGTGTACTCTCTTTTGTTAGATACTGTATATACTGCTGTTCAGAGTATATAGTGCCTGGGGGCTTAGGGGACCCCCACGCCATTTTTTTAAATAATTTGGTGCGGGGCTCCTCTTAATATCCATACCAGACCTGAAGGGCCTGGTATTGATTTTAGGGAGGACATCTACGCCATTTTTATTTTATATTTTTGGTATTTTTATCTATCTTCCTGGGATCCGACAATATATTACAGTCGCAAGCAGTTTTCAATTAAAAATTTTCCTTTAGAAATTAAATTTTTCCGTGGCACTGTTATAAACATGGGAAAGATGCGCTACTTTACAGGCATACTAAGGACACCCCCCAGGCACGATATTTAAAGGAATGTTTCATTTTTATTGTTTCACTGTAAGCATTTTTAAAATCACTGCTCCCGAAAAAACTGCAGTTTTTAAAACTTTTTTTGCATTGATACATGTCCCCTGGGGTAGGACCAAGGTACCCAAACACTTTTTATGGCAATAATCTGCTTATAAGCCTTTATAATTAGCACTTTTGATTTTTCACGTTTGCGTCCCATAGCCTTCAACGGTGTTTGAATGTTGCAACAAATTGTTTGCCTGTTTGCATGTTCTGCTGCGAACCGAACTGGGGGGGGGGGGGTTGTTCGGCTCATGAGGTGATAGGCACTGGTGAGGCTGCATTTATGGGCATTGGTGGGGCTGCATTGATGGACACTGGTGAGGCTGCATTTATGGGCATTGGTGGGGCTGCCACAGAGGCTAAAAGTGCACTTCTATTATTAAAGATATAGATATTTTTAAACATGTTGCGCTAAGAGATCTTCTTGCTTTGCATTACATTGCTGGATGAGTTTGCAGCAAGGGGATGAGACGTGACAGTAAGACATCCTGGCAATGGCGGCTGGTGCTCAACATTTTTTGGGGGGGCCCAAACGCAAAAGATTGCATTTAAAAGACTGCTTGTCCCATGTTCCATGCCATGAGGTGCCATGTTGAACTTCCAGTGACCAGTATGAGAGAGTGAGAGTGATAACACCAAATTTAACACACCTGCTCCCCATTCACACCTAAGACCTTGTAACACTAACGAGTCACATGAAAAATTTGGACATTCACTTGGGGGTGTACTCACTTTTGTTGCCAGCGGTTTAGACATTAATGGCTGTGTGTTGAGTTATTTTGCGTGGACAGCAAATTTACAATGTTATGCAAACTGTACACTCACTACTTTACATTGAAGCAAAGTGTAATTTCTTCAGTGTTGTCACATGAAAAGATATAATAAAATATTTACAAAAATGTGAGGGGTGTACTCTCTTTTGTGAGATACTGTATATACTGCTGTTCAGAGTATATAGGGCCTGGGGGACCCCCACGCCATTTTTTAAATAATTTGGTGCGGGGTTCCTCTTAATATCTATACCAGACCAAAAGAGCCTGGTATGGATTTTGGGGGGGGACATCTACACCATTTTTTTTTGTATTTTTTGTATTTTTATCTATATTGACGGGAGCAGTTTTAAATAGAAATGTCATTTTTCTATGGCACTGTTATAAACATGGGAAAGATGCGCTACTTTACAGGCATACTAAGGACACCCCCCAGGCACGATATTTAAAGGAATATTTCATTTTTATTGTTTCACTGTAAGCATTATTAAAATCACTGCTCCTGAAAACACTGCAGACTTTTTTTGCATTGATACATGTCCCCTGGGGTAGGACCCAGGTCCCCAAACACTTTTTATGGCAATAACCTGCTTATAAGCCTTTAAAATTAGCACTTTTGATTTTTTCACGTTTGCGTCCCATAGCCTTCAACGGTGTTCGTGTGTTGCAACAAATTTTTTGCCTGTTCGCATGTTCTGCTGCAAACCGAACCGGGGGGGGGGGGTAGGGGTGTGGGGGGGTAGGGGTGTGTTTGGCTCATCCCTAATGGGCACTGATGAGGCTGAGCTGATGGGCACTGTTGAGGCTGCATTTATGGGCATTGGTGTGGCTGCATTGATGGACACTGGTGAGGCTACATTGATGCATTATTTTATGTTAAACCTCCTTTGTTGCTATTAACATTAAATTATGTTACCACATTGCATCATATTTGTCTTGAGGGGAGAAGTTGGTTGGACATGGTTGAGTGAGGACGTGTGGAATAGGAGCTCCTGTTTCTCCACTCTAATTTGAGATGCCATACACCTGTATAGACCGGAGTGCCTGAGCAAGATAGACTTGCCTGTCTGGAGATCAACGCCGCTCTCCATCTCCAGTCAGTATACAACTATTTGACAAATGCTCCTGTTAAATAGGGTCAAACATTGACGGAGTACGGATACCGGACGCTGCACGGGGTAACTAGATGTGGACTCTCTGGAAGTGCTTGCGAAGTGCTTGCGAATTTGTGAGTTGTAGTTACAGAACCGTCTGTAAAACGACTGGACCCGCTAAGATCCGGGAGCGCTGGTGTTTCACCTGAACTGGGACGCGCTGCAGATTTGAACTTGAACAGAGACAGCCTGACACCCCCTTGCATAGATACAAGCCGGCGGAACGGCAGCGGGAATCGGCTCCGTGAGGCTCCTGTGGAGAGAGAGGATCACTGAGCGCTGCTACCTTACCTGAACCGGGACGTGCTGAGGACCTGGACCGAGGCAGCCTGACACCCCCTCTGATAGCCAGTGGAACAGCAGCTGTTGCCGGCTCTGTGAAGCATCCGTGGAGAGAGAAGATCAGTGACCTGATGTTGTAGCAGGGGGTGAGTCATACTCCCTGTGGAGCTGGATGTGCTGTCTGCTCTATGTATGAGATAACTGCTAAGAAAAACGCTAGTGTAATACTCCCTGTTGAATTGGAGGTGCCGTCTGCTCTATGTATGAAATAACTGCTAAGAAAGCGCTAGTGTAATACTCCCTGTTGAATTGGATGTGCCGTTTTGTCCTATGCATGAAATAACTGCTAAGAAAACGCTAGTGTAATACTCCCTGTTGAATTGGATGGGACGTTTGTTCTATGCATGAAATAACTGCTAAGAAAGCGCTACTGTAATACTAGGGTATTGAACCGAGCTATATTATTTATGTCACAATTTGTCATTTAGCACCCACTATTGCTACCACTCCAGTGTCATAGATTCCGCAGAGACTTGCAGGCTGGTGGAGATCGCCACGACTGACCTCATAGGACACTATAGGACACTATAGGACTCTATAGGATAGCAGTGGGGAGAACTGTGAACCCACTGGGATAGCTGAAGCTATTTATCATACAAAGGCATGCAAACACATAAGCAAAGGGAGACAAAAACTTCACGAAAAGCAGCCAAGACAGCCAAAACAGGAGAAGCTCAGATCGATATTGACCAGTACTTTAAAACGGCAAATAGACGCGGCTCTGGGGTTAAGTTGTCGGATACACGAGGCCAGGGGACTGAAACTAAGACTATACAGACAGTACTGTCAGCACAGACTCCCCAAGATATTAAAAAGGGAGTGAAGATGACCTCTATAGAAACCCAACAAACACTGGCGTCAGAGAGACGGCTTTCCCTTCAAGAGGAAGATTTACTGAAGCTCCGTAAGAAAGAGGAAGATTTAAAAATACTAATGCAAGCACTCCCTACAAAAATGGACATAGAGGCGCTTATATGTAGAGTGGAGGAAACACATCGCAAACAAATGCAGGCCATGCAAGGCGAAATACAGATAATCGTAGAACGCCTTATAGTAGGCGAAAGGGAGGCGCAGGCATTAGAACAACGAGTAACTGCACTGGAGAAAGACAAAACCTCCCAAATAGAGACTGCCAAAACATTTCAACTACAATTGGAAGAATTAGAAGACAGAAGTCGCAGAAACAATCTGCGACTTCGTGGTATTTCAGAAAATGTGGATCAAGGAAGTCTTAATGATAAAGTGAGGAGTATCTTCCAGGTGCTATTGGGGGATACGGCTCCAGCTACTATGGAACTCGACAGAGTCCATAGAGCACTAGGTCCTAAATCCATAAACCCCAATCGGCCACGAGATGTGATCTGCCGCCTCCATTATTTCTCACAGAAGGAGACTATTCTTAGAAAAGCATGGGAGGTGGGCACAATAGAACTAGAGGACATACGAGTTAAAATACTACCCGACTTGTCAAAAGCCACATTACAACGTAGGGCTCTGCTCCGCCCAGTTTTGGACCAGACAAGACAGTCTGGCTGTACGTATCGTTGGAGATTTCCTTTTGCAGTTACAATTCGAAAAAATACATCTTCTTTTACCCTTAGATCACAGGCAGACCTTCCAGGACTTTTTACTTTCTTAGGGGTTGAACCTTTTCCTGTGCCAGACTGGCGTCAGATACACCTACAGGCAGATGGTCGAAAAGGAACCAAACCTAGGGAGAACTAAAAAACAATTTATGGCTCCAATAGACAAGACAGATTAGGCTGGACAGATGGACAATCTGGAATTGGATGGGAAATTGTAAAGAGTGGGAAGACTATTCTACTACTCCCTTTTTTTTTTTCTTTTTTTTTTTTTTTTTGTTGTTGTTGGCGTTTAGAAGTAATCTCCGTATAAATGTGTTTGGTGACTTACAATACCTATTGAAGGAGAAGAGAAGAGGAGATAAACCATCTTTTACTTTTATTTCATTTTTTTATTTTTTTTTTTTTTTTTTTTTTTTTTTATTTATTATTGTATGTGTACCTTTTGAGAATTTTTTTTTTTAGATGGTGAAGAGGTCTGATTATATCAATTAAGTGGTTTAGATGGTATATGAAGTAATGTGATACATCCCATTTCTTTTTTGTGGAGATGAATTTAAAGAGGAGGAAGGATCTTATAGAAACAGATTGACCGAGAGTTAAGAGAAATATGATTAAGCAACTGAGAAATATAAAGCCATAGGGTGATAAAACACGGAGATAATTATGATTGGGTGGGGGGGGGGGGGGGGGCGGGGGGGGAGGGAGGGAGACTATGTATGTAGGTATGTAGGTAGATGCATATGTACGGGGGGAGGAGGAGGGAAGGGTAGGAAGGGAAACTTATTCTATTTATATATATATATATTCAAGGGCACATGGCACTTATAGAGACACGAGATATAATTTAAATAAACACTTGGAATAGTTAACCAATTAAGGGGAGAGTGAGGGGGAAAACGTAAAAATCTTTTTCCCTTTTTTTTTTTTTTTTTTCTTTTTTTTTTTCTTTTTATAAGACACATAAGATAATTTTTTTTTTTTTTTTTTTTTTTTTTTTTTAAATTCATTTTTTTTCACTGGGAAATAAGAGATAAAAAGGGACACATACAGAATGAAAACTTAGAGAGAGAGGAGAGAATAATTTCTCTCGTCCCTCTCCTTCCTTTTATACAGAAGCACAATGGTGGGTAGAAATTAGTTAATTAATATTAAGGGGGAGAGAGAAACACAAAGACACTGAATAGACACTGAATAAGGGGAGTGCAACAAATATGGGGGGAATGAGAGTAGTTATAGGCCCCGACCCCCTTTTTTTTTTTTTTTTTTTTTTTTCCCCTTACCCCCCCCCCCCCCCGGCCCATCCCTACACTCAAATAAAGAATAAAGCCAGTAATTAAATAGATCATGCTTTACTGATAGAGCAAACTATAGATGTGAAACATGACTATCCTACCCCCTCATTCAATTATTAACCTTGTACTTAATTAGCCTCAAATTTTTATATCTTTTTTTTATTTTTTATTTTTCTCTTCGCTAGAGAAAAAGAAATATAGTAGAATATAATAAATAGGTAATGGTGATATTAGAGACATAGTTTTATTTTATTTTTATTTCTTTCCCAACTATAGAATGGTTAGTGGAGAAAGCTGGGGCTCCCCTCCTCGGCCATGCTCTGCTGCTTCCCCCCCAATAGGATAGCACTCGTATAGCTTAAAGAAGCTGAGTGCACAAAGCAAACTGCTTAGTTGCCCTGAGGGAAGTCACGGTAAGGTGCCTCCCTCCCCCAGTGGCTATAGTAAAATAAACCCCAAAGGCTCTTGAACTTTGTGGGTTTTTTTTTTTTTTTTTTTTTTTATTTTTTTAGTTAGTTAGTTAGCCTATTTACTTGTTTTATTTTTTATTTTTTTTTTTTTTTTTTTTTTTTTTTTTTTTTTTTTTTTTTTTTTTTTTTTTTTTTGAGCCCTATTAAAAGATGGATACTTTGAAGATACTTTCACTTAATGCCAAAGGATTAAATACCCCTGAAAAGAGACGTTTATTATTGAATGATCTGAAGCGTCTACAGGTAGATATGGCGTTTATTCAAGAAACGCACTTCAGAGAAGATAAACGTCCCATTCTTAAAAATAGGTATTATCCAGTTGTCTATCATTCTACTAATAACCTAACTAAAACCAAAGGGGTATCAATATTGGTGTCTAGTCGACTACCATTGGTGTGCCAAGACAGTCTAGCAGACCCGATGGGGCGTTTTTTGTTCATTAAAGGCCTGATAGGAGAAGTAAAAATGACTTTTGCTACTATATATGCCCCAAATGATCACCAAGATTCCTTTTTGAGTCGTACAATAGAACGCCTTTTGAAATTCTCGGAAGGCCAGTTGATCCTGGGAGGCGATTTTAATGTTCCGTTGCTTCCCAATATGGATACCTCTTCTGGCTTATCCTCCATTACTCCTGGTGTCCGTAAGAGAGTGGCACAAGTCCTCCACGAAGCTCAACTGGTTGATGTCTGGCGGCTACAACATTCAGGGGAGAAAGATTACACATTTTACTCCCCTCCTCATAAACTTTATTCACGTATAGATTTTTTTTTGATCCCACACTCTCAGTTGCAGGCGGCTCATAGCACAGTAATTGGTACAATTACATGGTCAGACCACGCGCCGATCATCTTAATATACCGATTCTCAGAGTTTTCAACCTCCAGGACTAGAGTCTGGAGACTGAATGAAAGTCTTTTGCAGACTCCGGAGATAGTGGAAGATGTACAACGTGAGCTGGGCCAGTATTTTCAAATTAATAAACAACCTGATTGTGATATAGGGATCCTATGGGAAGCCCACAAGGCAGTTATAAGAGGTGTTCTTATCAAGCATGGAGCACGACTTAAGCGCCAAAGGCTTGAGAAGCTTACATCCCTTCTACAGGACATTCATAAAGTTGAGGCTCAACATAAACATGCACCAAACTCTATACTCGAACAAAACCTTTTTTCGCTTCGTAAGCAGGTAACGGATTTGTTAAGATATAAAGCTAAGGCAGATATACAGCGAGGTCGTAGAATAGGCTATGAAACGGGAGATAAATGTGGGAGAACATTAGCGCGTGCGATCAGAGAACAAAAATTAGCTTCATATATTCCTCAAATAATTACGCCTCAAGGCCAAAAAGTGGGACTTCCTAAGCAAATTACACAGGGGTTCAGAGATTACTACTCTTCTCTATATAATATTCCAGAACAGTCCTCCGCTCAGATACAAATGGAAGACTATATAGCTTCCTCCCAACTCCCTCAGCTGACCCCGGAGGTTCAGGAAGAGTTGGAGATACCAATAACTCTGGAGGAACTACAGAAGGCATTGGGTGTCTCCAAGTTAGGTAAAACACCAGGTCCTGATGGGCTTTCATTACAGTATTATAAAAAATTCTTTTCATTATTAGGTCCTCATATGGTGGAATTATTTAATAAAGTAAGCTCTGAGACAGCTTTCCCCAGAGACACCTTAAAAGCACATATTACAGTAATCCCTAAAGAAGGAAAAGACCCTACCTCCTGTGGTAGTTATAGACCTATTTCACTTTTGAATAGTGACCTTAAATTATTTACAAAGATCATAGCTACTCGAATCGCAGAACATATACAGCCGCTGATACATCTTGATCAAGTGGGATTTATTCCAACTAGAGAAGCCCGAGACAACACAATTAAAGTGTTAAATCTCATTCATATAGCACAGGAGACACATACTCCGAGCGTTATAATAGGTACAGATGCTGAAAAGGCATTCGATCGTGTCAACTGGAACTTTATGTTTGCCGTTCTGCGTTATATAGGATTGAGGGAACATATGCTGCAATGGATTGGCAAGATTTACCTGCATCCATCAGCTCAAGTTAAAGTAAATGGAATTTTATCAGATCCCTTTTCTGTTTCAAATGGGACTAGACAGGGGTGTCCACTATCTCCGTTGCTTTATGCTATATCCCTGGAACCCTTTCTTTGTACGATTCGGTTGAATCCAGACATTACTGGAGTCAGAATAGGAGAGCGGCAGCATAAGGTTTCAGCGTACGCGGATGATCTGCTTTTTTCTCTTACTAACCCTATGGTCTCACTGCCGAATTTGGTGCGTGAATTTGAGATATACGGTGGGATCTCGAATCTACGGATTAACTTTAGTAAATCGGAGGCTATGGGGATAGGTATCCTTTCTGAGCCGCTTAAAAATCTGCAGTTAAATTTTAAGTTTAAATGGACAGATACAGCCTTGAAATATTTGGGAACATATATCCCGTCTGATCTATCCCGGGTTTTTGAACTTAACTTCCCTCCTCTTTTGACTAGAACACGTATGCTGTTGGAAACCTGGAATAGGGGACTATTTTCGTGGTTCGGTAGATGTAATCTTTTAAAGATGAGTATCTTACCAAAATACTTATATTTATTCCAAACTTTACCGATTAAGATACCATCTCAATATTTTAAACAGATTAACTCCCTGTTTATCCAATTTATATGGGCACATAAGAAACCACGCATTTCAAAAAGCCAATTAGTCTTACCTAAACATAGCGGAGGTATTGCACTACCAGA
This sequence comes from Lithobates sylvaticus, assembly GCA_028564925.1. Taxonomy (NCBI): domain Eukaryota; kingdom Metazoa; phylum Chordata; class Amphibia; order Anura; family Ranidae; genus Lithobates; species Lithobates sylvaticus. The sequence goes on along the minus strand of CM053033.1, from coordinate 60,756,019 downwards.
CGTATTTAAATACTATCAGGCAGTACATCTAGGGCGACTCATAGACTGGAATCGTCACTCAATAGGCAAATTATGGACCCAGATTGAACAGGCACAAACTGATGTCCTATTGAAGGGAGCACCATGGTGCTACGATAAATTGCCTGCATATCTAAAGATGCACCCTTTGATAGGCCCCACGGTAAGAACCTGTTCACAGGTGATCGTTAAAACTTCGCTTTCATCAGTGGACTCTCCTTTGACGCCCATCCTGGGGAATCCGAGATTCCCTCCAGGTCTTAGAGAACATAATTTCTCTACTTTGAGACAGACTAACCGTTTCCGAGCATTCAATTTTTTACTATCAGACGGCTGGCCCTCGATAGCGAAATTAACAGAACCCTCTGGCTTTTTCGGCCTACCGTTTTGGGATGCCTTGCAGATTCACCACTTTCTCCACTCACTGAAGCCCTTAGAGAGGTTCAGTCGACAATTATCTATCTTTGAAAAATACTGTTCAGAGGAGGGGACTGTAACGCAAACTCTTTCGAAGATGTATGATCTATTGATTACCCCCTCGGAACAACTACATCCATCTTGGATGGAGAAATGGGAAGGAGAGATAAACTGTAAGTTCACAACCAGTCAAAGGCAGAATATAGTTGAGCTTTCGTTGAAGACATCGATATGCACTAGGATACAGGAGATTAATTATAAAATACTGACACACTGGTATTATACTCCACAGAAGATGCATAAATTCTACCCGGAAATACCAGACCGTTGTTGGAGATGCCATGAGGAGGGAGGCACGATGTTACATATCTTTTGGTCTTGTCCAAAGATAATACCATATTGGAGGGAAGTACGGAACATTATACAAAAATTCTCCGATTATACGATACCTGAAGACCCATCTTTTTTCCTATTACATGTTACGACTATTCCAGTTAAAAAATATAAGAAATCTATCTTAAGGCATTTAGTGAACGCGGCAAAAGCATGCATCCCTCTTAGGTGGAAAAAAACTTTGCCCCCTACCATTGGATGCTGGCTCCACAGGGTGGAAGAGATTAATAAGATGGAAGACCTCACACTCTCAGCACAAAACAAACAAGAAGAGTATTCTGAGGTATGGAAAGGGTGGAATACGTTTATCCTATCTGAAGAAGGCTTGACGATGCTTAACTCTGATCATTTGGCATAGGCATCATAATAGACAGTTGACAATTAAGTATCCAGTACTTATTGGGGCTTTTAACTCCTTTTTTTTTTTCTCTCTTTTTATTTTTTTTTTTAATTTTTTTTTCTTGGCGCTTTTTTTTTTTTTTTTTTTTTTTTTTGTTTATTTTGGTTATTTAGAAAATTGGGAAATTGGGTGATACCAGGTATAGTGGCTGAGGGTTATTTTTCCTCTCCCAGATTGTTACAATACTGACGTTATATCGTCTTTTTTTCTTTTTTTTTTTTTTTTTCTTTGAGAGGAACATAGAAGATGTTAAATATGAGATGTTATGACCACTATATGGAATATTGTATCATTTATTTAGCGCATTTTGTTACGTTACTGTACATATATGGCGGACATGAAAACCTGGACTCACCCTTTGTGGTTTAAATAAAATATTGGGATTGGGCTATGCTATAATTCTCTTTATGTTCACACTTGCTTGTTTGGTAAAATACATTGTATGCGCATGTATGGGTGTGGGCGGGGCTTACTGCACCAGAGTTTGGAACCAGAAGTGAGCTCTTGCTAGTGCCCCTAGCAGTGGGCTGAGGCCGGTTTTCACACTGATGCGGAGTTAAGGCGGCACTCCAACTTAAAAGCGAGGCTCCTCCATGAGAACACAGTTAATACTTTGTAATCCATGGCCACATTGTTCCTATGGACACAGTGCCTCTTTATGCTTCAGAGCACTTCTCTCACTTAAAGAGGAACTGCAGTCTGCTCACATAATTTGTAATAAAAACATCTTTGCCATTCTGAAGCTTCCGTCCAACCACTTTGCACATTATTTTATATATTGCGATTCTGTACTTGCCAAATATGCTGCAGAAATCTCCCTCCACCAAGTCTGACTGCAGCCATTTTAACTGTGGGCAGCTGAAGCTGCTGCCTGTTCACTTCCTGGATTTACACAGACACACAGAGGCACACCTCCAGCTCTGCAGCCTTGCAGCTCTGATTGGCCTTCTTATGACTTATCCCACCTCCCTTACTGGCAAATTCTCATGAGAGTGAGAGAGAGAGCTGTGCATGATGTCATAAGCCTAGGCTTTTTACTAGACAAGAAACAGAAAGTGGGCTGTATAAGGTATTTACTGGCATAAAAAAATAAAATGTAAACTATCGAAAGTTAAAACAACAAGGGCAGAAGATTTAATAGATGGAAAGTTGAAAAAATTACTGAAGGACTGCTGTAAGTTGTGCAGCATTCCTGAGCCAGTACTCTAGAGCTTATACCGGACTCCACCAACCCAGTAACCTATCACCTCACTCCCAATTACTTTGATTCGTATGTTTATCTTGAAAACTAGGAAGCCCAGTTGTACATATCCCATGCATATTTTTCTCCGGAGGCCTAACTACATCCTTTGTGACTCCCAGGCTAGGTCCCTAGGATGCCCCATGCTGTGAGGTCAGTCCTAGTATGCTGGGAACTGGCCACTAGGAAAGGAGCCTAAGCACTAAGCTCCTTTGCTACCAGGGCCTCTGCCACCCTTGCCACATCACCTACTTTCCTACTGGCTGTCTGATTATGCACATGACACTAGTACTGTACTAATTAACAACAGCAATATAGCCTCCTCCCAGTAGCTTCTCTGTTGATCATTTGTACAGCGTCTTCACTCCTCTTGTCCCCTTCTCAAGCCCTGTTCTTTGGGAAACGCCATGGTTACTGCCCTCAAGTGACTTCAGACCAGGCAAACTGAATAAAAAAAAGTTATTTTACTGAATTTGTTAAAAATAACAAATTACCAGAGCTACAAGACATATTCAATACACATTACTGAATATGATCTTCTAAGTGCCTTTTAATTGTGTCCCTGGTGCTCCATTTTGCCTCATGAAGTATCATACCATAGACCACTTTCACACTAAGGCGCTTTTCAGGCGCTTTCACGCTAAAAACAGCGCCTAAAAAGCTCACGAAAACTTATTTCCATTAAAATCAATGAACGCTTTCACACTGGGGCAGTGGGCTGGCAGGGCTGTGAAAAACTCCCCTCCCCATTGAAATGAATGGAAAGCTCTTCAAAAGCACCTGAAAATCTCTTCAAAAACGCTCAGTGTTTTTACTGGCAGTTTAGAAGCGCTTCAGTGTGAAATTGGCCTTAAACAGGTGAGAACGTCTTTTAGTCCATTAGTCCATTTTTTTAGCAGCATAAGTGCATAGCCTTGCAGCAAATTGACAATTACATTCTCATCAGTACTCTGCTCTCAGCATGTGAAGAGAAGGAAACAAGAATGACCTTTTATCTAGTGGCAATTCCCTATTTTATCTGTTTTGTCCAGCAGAGGGTGGTACTTCCCAAAAAGCTGGGAAAACCTGTCCGCCAGGGTTAACCCACACCTCTCAGACAGCGCCATCTCTCCTGGGCAATTTTAACTAAGTAGTGCAATTTTTTAATAGAAAATACAATTCAACCAAAAAGAACATTAACACAGGCAACACAGCAGTAGTTTATTAATCACCTGCTTACACTCCACCCCCCATATGGTTGATCAATCTCAAATAGCAAAAACATAAACGGAACTTTGCACAAAAAGAAGAACCTTTATTCATACAACACATCAAAAACATGGTATCACAGTGCCATAAAGAAATGGACATGATTACCCACACGGGTATGCACAAACCTTGGCAAACACTTTGACAACTATAGATTTTCTCTCTTTACTTTGACATACAGTAACAGAATAATTTATAGCATTCAATTTTGCAGACATTGGCTCAAACATAATAGACAGCATCAGGGAAGCTCATCCAATTGTCCATCAATAGGCGCCTTCTACCAGTTTGGTGCACCTCTGGACAATCCTGACCAGGCTTAAGCAACTCTACCCTGTCCATATAGATATGTCGCCCAACGGTCAGCTCTTTATAAATCCATTGAAACTCAGCCACTGTGTGTTCATTGTGGTTCCTCCAGTCTCGGAAGGGTGGCGGAATCTGAAGGTATTCCCATATGGCCTGACTGTACAGTCAGGGGTGCTCAGCCTCTATTCGGAGAAACACGTCCTCTGGTACAAAGAAGAATTCCAACCCATATTGCGCCTTTACATATTTATTCATTTAGCACTGAAAGCAAGCAAACTGTGTCAGACAGCTGAGCCAACTGCCAGTCCAGGCATCTAGGTGGATCCCGACATTAAAGTCAGGATCCCTGCAGAGCCTGGACTGGCTAAGTAACTTCAGGAGAAGTACAGTAGGGTCAAAAGAGCTTTGGCCCTACTTCTCCTTTCATTTTTTGATTCAACAAATCAGCTTCCAATGCTAAGTGGGTTGCTGACCAAGGAAACAGGGAGCTGACATAGGAAACAGTAATGATTAACCAGGAAAGATCAAAGGTATAATCCGGACTAGTAATGTGTGTATATCGCCCAAGAAAAACTGACCAAAATGACAAATCCTAAAAGGTAAATAAAACTGTAAATAAATACTGTATATCAAATTTAAAATATACAGAATTAATTTCAACAATGTATTAGGCTGTTTACCTGGAGTTTTACTTTAATTTATAAACCCAGATATATATCTTACATAATGAATTCCAATAGACAACACATTTGTTTCATTTTTTTATACAGTTGCCATTATAAACATCAGTCCTCCATGCTTTTATAATGCTTTTGTATATATTCTGTTTAATTCTATATAATAGATATTTTTAGATAATAGTTATATAAACTATTTTGTATTGTCAGAAGTATCGTGCTACGTTTGGGTTGTAATGTTATTGATTCATGCATTGACTATTAAAATATACTGTATTTTTCAATTTACAGAGCAGACATTCCCAACACAAGTCAGTTATAAAGAAAGAATTTGGATAATTGAACTAGAACACCTGAAAATTATTTAATTATTTGAAAAGTAAACTAAATCATGCATTTGCATATTTGCTTGGAGGTTATTCTTAAAGTTGGTCTATCATTAAACACACACACACACACCAGCATTAGAACCCTTCCCGACACCACAAAAATATATATAAAAAAATGGAGAATTAGAAAAACTCTGGTTACAGATGCTCTCTTTTGCTTCTTCCCTGTGGTGCTGAACTGGTTAACAGCTGTATCAGTGGGAGGAGGGAGCTTCTGAGCAGGAAGAGTTCAACAGACAGGAAGCACTGCACTGTGGGAACTGTAGTCCAGAGGAGAGAGACTCTACTTTGTAATCAAGTACTTACTGTGATTAATGTGTAATTATCATTGGTATATTATTTGTTTGTACTTGGGATGTATGTGTGTAGTGCTTGTTTTTGCTTTTTGTATATAAAAATAATAAAAATATACTGGATTGAAAAAAACAAAAACAATAAAACTTACATTACATTAGATGCCATGCAGAGTAGCCTCCATGCACTGACCAATGAAATTTACATGGCCAGATTCACATTTTGGCCACCCCCCAGCTTGTATCCTTACCTCTACTATTGATCTAGGGAAAGGACCCCTGTGCTCAGGGCCGGTGCTACCACTAGGCAAACTAGGCAGCCGCCTAGGGCGCACTGCTGCCTAGGGGCGCCCGGCCACTGGTTTCCCTCCGTGTCTGCATGCTCTGCAGGCTTCAGAATGCAACTAAGTCTGACCGGTAGTGTAATTAGAGGCGCAGCACTGGAGCCAGCGCTAGAGGAAGCATAGCTGATGTTTTCTGTATAGCCCCGCCTTCTGTCACATGGGCAGTGTAAATGGGGTGGAGCCAATGGTGGCGGAAAAATTAGGTTTTGCCTAGGGTGTCAAAAACCCTTGCACCAGCCCTGCCTGTGCTGCGTAAAGGCTGCAATATAAAATGAGAAATTGTAGACGGCCACTAGTACTGGCTAGTCAGGCTCCGCGCTTAGGATAATTACCAAATGGTCTATACTAATACTATTACCATAGACCCAGTACAGCTGCTCCCTACGAAATCTATATGATTTAATTGATAATGGTTTGGTGTATAAGGGGCGCTAATACCAACACAAGATACCGCTTATTAAAGGGTTACTTAATTATGTAATCTGAACTGTATGATAAAAAGTGAGCTATTGATCAAGGGTGTGGAGACACAATATAGATCTACTACGAACTAAGCTAATTAATATCTGCTTAGGATGACTATAATACCCACATTTGGTTGCCCATACACCTATAAGTATTATTATGTGTCAATACATTCAAAAAAATGATTGTGTCTAAACAAATAAATTATTAATCATAACACAATAGCCTATACGTGACCAGTGGGATGTATAAGTATTGCCTACACAAAGTGCAACAAAGGAGAGCTACCAGAGCTCTATTAAAACAAGTGAAAAACCCACAACATGGATACAAGTAAATCAAACCCTGTAACATGTATCACAATGTGTACATAATCTAAAACAGAAAATTATTAACTATCGACCAAGCAAATGTGCCCAATCTGATATATATAGTGCAAAATGTCAGTTTAGCAAGTGATCCCAATGGCTTGGGTACATTCAATAATTGTGGCAGACATAAAAGTAAAAATAAAAATTAGCACAAAATATATGGTGAAAACGCCATAAACCGCAAAGTTCATATAGTAGTCCTTGCTGAAAAAAACCTGCATTCACTCCTGTAGATATAGCTTGTGCACCATCACCAGACAAATTCTTGATCCACCCAGTGTGAGAACCAGCAGTAATAAATGGCCTCTTACCAAATGGAGTTGATTACTTTGTTTAGAAGTAATCAAATGCGCTTTCACAGGATTGTGCCTGTACACTGAGTGACACACCCTCACTCAAGGACTCTCTTCCCTTTAACAGATCAGCTCAGATGAAATGGAATGGAAACATAGATGGGAATATAAAGAGAGGCGCACCTCATAGCGTAATAACGTTTTTATTAAAAAAATCATAAAAAACATAGCAGCCAATTGCTCACTTACATTTTTCGGTGCCTACCCGGCACTGAGGCTACTTGCAATAAGTTAAAATTCGATGGAGCAGCGGATCCCTCCCTCGTGGCGTGCGTTTCTAGCGTGCGTTCCACTCACCAGGAAACCAGGGCCAGTCACACAGGAAGTCCGGCAGTAATGCGTCCAAAAAGATAAAAGTGATCAGGTACCGCCTACCGACGTACGTTTCGTGTTTGTCACGTCTTCAGGGTGGCGTACCTGATCACTGAGAGACCTGATTCATATACTGATCCTCATTAGTAGCCAACCAATGAGGACTCAGAACGTGCGCAGCCTCAGTCCCGGTAATGCTCCCATCACGGACACAGCCGCATAATACACATGCATATTACAGAAAAAAGTGTACCTAAACACCCCAGCTATGATGCAAAATAATTGTATGTTAGATAATATACCTTGCCTCATTACTCCTAACTATCTAAGGGACCTTATTTAGTATTTTTTACTTAATATAGGACTAATTTGGATACTTTTTAGAACTTAGTAATGGGACTAATGTAAATCAACCTTTACCATATGCTCAAATTTATCCCGTCTCATTTAATTGCTATAGGGCAGAGGATAATCTCCCCATGTCTAACCAATAATATAATTAAATATCTAAGTATAATGTTAGCTTGTTATATTGATTGGGACTTATATTGATTTTCTATGAGGTATAAAGTCTGTAATTCTCATATACTCCACAAGATGTCACTACTTGTGTCGTACTACCTATGGGACCACATCCTTCCTAAATGAAGGGATTTTATACCACCATCTTAATCATACACTTGACTATTCTGTCTTCTCACTTCATGGTACCTTTTATACAGATGTTTATATTTCTTCAGTCATTAAATTTGCCATTAAATAAAACCATTTACATCTCCTCAACTGGCTATTCCAGTATATTGTTATTATGTTTAATGGAATTTATATTAATTGTCTATAAGATATAAAGTCTGTAATACTCGTATGGTCCACAAGATGTCACTAGATATAGTATGTTACCCAGGGACAGCTTGAGTAGACCTCCTATTTACATTCTATATATAGGTGTATTTTAATCTGTAATACTCGTCTGTACCACAAGATGTCAATACATATGATATATTAAATACGGGGCAATCTAACAATCGCATTCTGCATAAACGGGTGACTCTTGCACCACCATCTCACAGCATAAAATTAGCTGTGTTTATCCTCCCAGCTCATGGTGCATCTTAACACAGTTGTTATTAGACAAATCATACTGTTTGCCATCTGGTTACCCATTGTCCCCTCCTCAGCTGGCTATTCATTGGACAAGAAGCAATTAAGGTCCAAATCTATGTTCATCCCCAAAGGTTGCATCGTGTCCAATGTATATAGCCACTTGGTCTCATTTTGAGATATTGCTTTTTTCATATCCGTTCCTCTCCAGTGCCTAGATACTCTATCTATCCCATAAAACTTACACATTGAAGGATCACTGTTGTGATATCTTTCGAAGTGTCTGGGCACGCTATGGTTGGGAAATTTTTTCCTAATGTTGGTCAAATGTTCATTAATGCGTACTTTAAGCTGTCTCGTAGTACGCCCTACATATTGCATAGGACATGGGCACTGCAATACGTAAGTAACATATTCGGAGTCGCACGTTATTAGAGGTTTAATCTTATGAGTTTTTTTATTTGCACATGATTGGAAGTGGGTTAATTTTTTATTAGTGCCTGGTTGTCTCGTTATTTTACATGCTTTGCACCTATTACAGTAATGGAAGCCTGTTCCTTCCAAGAAAGTGGGTGGTTTTTTAGGGGGGTCTGGCACATTGGGGGCTATCTTATTCCGGAGTCCAGGAGCTCTAGTGTAAATGAATTTGGGTAGCTTTGGGATACTTGACTTTAGATCTTGATCTTGTCTGAGTATAGGCCAGTGTTTTTTAATAATGGCTTCTACCTCTCTGTATTGTCTATTGTAGCCTGTTATAAAGTCTATACCTCCCACGTATTCAGGTTTGGCCTTAGTAGTGAGTAAGGAGCTCCTATCTAGATTTGAAACTTGTGATAATGCTTTCTTAAGGGTATCTTGTTTGTAGCCCTTCTCAATAAATCTTTCAGTTAACACCTGCGCTTGTTCCTGAAAGTCAATTTGTGTGGCACAATTGCGTTTTATGCGCATATACTGGCCTTTAGGAACAGCACCTATCCACCTTGGATGGTGGCAGCTACTTGTAGGCACATACCCGTTCCTGTCTGTTGCTTTAAAGTAGGTTTTTGTAATAAATTGCTCCTGCTTGATGGTGATAGTAAGGTCCAAAAAGTTAACCTCTTGCCCCCTATGTTCAATGGTGAACTTTAGACCATATAGATTATTATTCATACTGGTTAAGTACTCATTAAATTCCTCCACAGGCCCTCTCCAGAAAACAATAATATCATCTATATATCTTTTATAGAACACCAGCGACTCATTCCGTTTGAAAAAAATTGTTTCAGCTTCCCACTTATTCAAGACTATATTAGCCACACTTGGGGCATAACGAGCCCCCATAGCTACACCTCCAATTTGGTTATAGTACTCACTATTGGCCCAAAAAAAGTTATTTTTCATTGTCATACTTAACCCCTTAACCAAATAGTTGATCTGTGCTTGTTTTAATTGTGAATCTTTAGTTAATGCCCATTTTATTGCCACTTCAGCATCCATATGTCTAATATTTGTATATAGTGATTCAATGTCTACGGTAATCATAATGGTGTTTGATGTTGCTCTTAATTCTTGGAGAAGGACTATCAATTCACGACTGTCCTTTAGATAGGAGGGACTGCATGGGACTAGTGGTTTGAAAAAACAGTCTAGGTATTCCCCCATGCGGGAAAACAAAGAATTAATTCCACTTATGATTGGGCGCCCCGGGGGTTGTTCTTTATTTTTGTGTATTTTAGGTGTCAAGTATAATACGGGCATTTTGGGGGCTAGAGGGACCAAATATTCAGCCTCTTTTTTATTCAAAAAGTTTTTGTGTAATCCCTCTGTCACCCAATTAGTTAGTAACATTTTTAATTTGGAAGTAGGGTCACCTCTCAGTTTTAAATATGTGTTAGGATCCCTCAACTGTCTATTCATTTCGTTGTAATAATATTCACGTGTCATCACAACTAACCCCCCCCCCTTTGTCTGCACCTCGTATTACTATTTGTTTATTCTCCTCTATTTGCTTGATTCCTTCCCATATTTTGACTGTATCTCCATATTTTTTAATTTCCATCTTTTTTATATCATTCTGTACCATGTTTTTGAATACTTCTATGTGATGGTGTTTTCCTTTTTGGGGATTGAACGTTGAATTATTCCTTAAATTAGTATGTTTATATGGATGCGTGGCCTGGAGGTCACCTTCCCTGCCAGTTTTATTAGCGAAATGTTTTTTGATATTTAATTTTCTCACATATTTTTCTATATCAATAAACAGTTCGAATTTATCAGCACTTTTACTTGGTGCATATTTGAGTCCTTGATTAAGTACCTCTAGCTCGTTATCCGTAAATTTTACATCTGTTAGATTGAATAGTCCCTTATTTAGTTGTCCCTTTTCCTTTTTCTTTCGCCCTCGTCCTCTTTTCCCTCTTGTTCTCTTGGGTCTTGTAACCCCCGAGGTGAATTGGGTGGGATGCGATAATGTTCTTTCCATCCCCTCCATTCCCCCCCCTGGTATTGGTTGGGGTACTGATTTTGATAGGGGCCCGGTCTCCCTCTAAAGTTCCCTCTGAATGCTCCCCTAGGAGGTCTCTGTGGATATTGATTGCGGTCATACCCATAATAATTATATTCTGGAGGTCTATTAGAAAAAATCAGTACCCCAACCAATACCAGGGGGGGGAATGGAGGGGATGGAAAGAACATTATCGCATCCCACCCAATTCACCTCGGGGGTTACAAGACCCAAGAGAACAAGAGGGAAAAGAGGACGATTGCGAAAGAAAAAGGAAAAGGGACAACTAAATAAGGGACTATTCAATCTAACAGATGTAAAATTTACGGATAACGAGCTAGAGGTACTTAATCAAGGACTCAAATATGCACCAAGTAAAAGTGCTGATAAATTCGAACTGTTTATTGATATAGAAAAATATGTGAGAAAATTAAATATCAAAAAACATTTCGCTAATAAAACTGGCAGGGAAGGTGACCTCCAGGCCACGCATCCATATAAACATACTAATTTAAGGAATAATTCAACGTTCAATCCCCAAAAAGGAAAACACCATCACATAGAAGTATTCAAAAACATGGTACAGAATGATATAAAAAAGATGGAAATTAAAAAATATGGAGATACAGTCAAAATATGGGAAGGAATCAAGCAAATAGAGGAGAATAAACAAATAGTAATACGAGGTGCAGACAAAGGGGGGGGGGGGTTAGTTGTGATGACACGTGAATATTATTACAACGAAATGAATAGACAGTTGAGGGATCCTAACACATATTTAAAACTGAGAGGTGACCCTACTTCCAAATTAAAAATGTTACTAACTAATTGGGTGACAGAGGGATTACACAAAAACTTTTTGAATAAAAAAGAGGCTGAATATTTGGTCCCTCTAGCCCCCAAAATTCCCGTATTATACTTGACACCTAAAATACACAAAAATAAAGAACAACCCCCGGGGCGCCCAATCATAAGTGGAATTAATTCTTTGTTTTCCCGCATGGGGGAATACCTAGACTGTTTTTTCAAACCACTAGTCCCATGCAGTCCCTCCTATCTAAAGGACAGTCGTGAATTGATAGTCCTTCTCCAAGAATTAAGAGCAACATCAAACACCATTATGATTACCGTAGACATTGAATCACTATATACAAATATTAGACATATGGATGCTGAAGTGGCAATAAAATGGGCATTAACTAAAGATTCACAATTAAAACAAGCACAGATCAACTATTTGGTTAAGGGGTTAAGTATGACAATGAAAAATAACTTTTTTTGGGCCAATAGTGAGTACTATAACCAAATTGGAGGTGTAGCTATGGGGGCTCGTTATGCCCCAAGTGTGGCTAATATAGTCTTGAATAAGTGGGAAGCTGAAACAATTTTTTTCAAACGGAATGAGTCGCTGGTGTTCTATAAAAGATATATAGATGATATTATTGTTTTCTGGAGAGGGCCTGTGGAGGAATTTAATGAGTACTTAACCAGTATGAATAATAATCTATATGGTCTAAAGTTCACCAGTGAACATATGGGGCAAGAGGTTAACTTTTTGGACCTTACTATCACCATCAAGCAGGAGCAATTTATTACAAAAACCTACTTTAAAGCAACAGACAGGAACGGGTATGTGCCTACAAGTAGCTGCCACCATCCAAGGTGGATAGGTGCTGTTCCTAAAGGCCAGTATATGCGCATAAAACGCAATTGTGCCACACAAATTGACTTTCAGGAACAAGCGCAGGTGTTAACTGAAAGATTTATTGAGAAGGGCTACAAACAAGATACCCTTAAGAAAGCATTATCACAAGTTTCAAATCTAGATAGGAGCTCCTTACTCACTACTAAGGCCAAACCTGAATACGTGGGAGGTATAGACTTTATAACAGGCTACAATAGACAATACAGAGAGGTAGAAGCCATTATTAAAAAACACTGGCCTATACTCAGACAAGATCAAGATCTAAAGTCAAGTATCCCAAAGCTACCCAAATTCATTTACACTAGAGCTCCTGGACTCCGGAATAAGATAGCCCCCAATGTGCCAGACCCCCCTAAAAAACCACCCACTTTCTTGGACGGAACAGGCTTCCATTACTGTAATAGGTGCAAAGCATGTAAAATAACGAGACAACCAGGCACTAATAAAAAATTAACCCACTTCCAATCATGTGCAAATAAAAAAACTCATAAGATTAAACCTCTAATAACGTGCGACTCCGAATATGTTACTTACGTATTGCAGTGCCCATGTCCTATGCAATATGTAGGGCGTACTACGAGACAGCTTAAAGTACGCATTAATGAACATTTGACCAACATTAGGAAAAAATTTCCCAACCATAGCGTGCCCAGACACTTCGAAAGATATCACAACAGTGATCCTTCAATGTGTAAGTTTTATGGGATAGATAGAGTATCTAGGCACTGGAGAGGAACGGATATGAAAAAAGCAATATCTCAAAATGAGACCAAGTGGCTATATACATTGGACACGATGCAACCTTTGGGGATGAACATAGATTTGGACCTTAATTGCTTCTTGTCCAATGAATAGCCAGCTGAGGAGGGGACAATGGGTAACCAGATGGCAAACAGTATGATTTGTCTAATAACAACTGTGTTAAGATGCACCATGAGCTGGGAGGATAAACACAGCTAATTTTATGCTGTGAGATGGTGGTGCAAGAGTCACCCGTTTATGCAGAATGCGATTGTTAGATTGCCCCGTATTTAATATGTCATATGTATTGACCTCTTGTGGTACAGACGAGTATTACAGATTAAAATACACCTATATATAGAATGTAAATAGGAGGTCTACTCAAGCTGTCCCTGGGTAACATACTATATCTAGTGACATCTTGTGGACCATACGAGTATTACAGACTTTATATCTTATAGACAATTAATATAAATTCCATTAAACATAATAACAATATACTGGAATAGCCAGTTGAGGAGATGTAAATGGTTTTATTTAATGGCAAATTTAATGACTGAAGAAATATAAACATCTGTATAAAAGGTACCATGAAGTGAGAAGACAGAATAGTCAAGTGTATGATTAAGATGGTGGTATAAAATCCCTTCATTTAGGAAGGATGTGGTCCCATAGGTAGTACGACACAAGTAGTGACATCTTGTGGAGTATATGAGAATTACAGACTTTATACCTCATAGAAAATCAATATAAGTCCCAATCAATATAACAAGCTAACATTATACTTAGATATTTAATTATATTATTGGTTAGACATGGGGAGATTATCCTCTGCCCTATAGCAATTAAATGAGACGGGATAAATTTGAGCATATGGTAAAGGTTGATTTACATTAGTCCCATTACTAAGTTCTAAAAAGTATCCAAATTAGTCCTATATTAAGTAAAAAATACTAAATAAGGTCCCTTAGATAGTTAGGAGTAATGAGGCAAGGTATATTATCTAACATACAATTATTTTGCATCATAGCTGGGGTGTTTAGGTACACTTTTTTCTGTAATATGCATGTGTATTATGCGGCTGTGTCCGTGATGGGAGCATTACCGGGACTGAGGCTGCGCACGTTCTGAGTCCTCATTGGTTGGCTACTAATGAGGATCAGTATATGAATCAGGTCTCTCAGTGATCAGGTACGCCACCCTGAAGACGTGACAAACACGAAACGTACGTCGGTAGGCGGTACCTGATCACTTTTATCTTTTTGGACGCATTACTGCCGGACTTCCTGTGTGACTGGCCCTGGTTTCCTGGTGAGTGGAACGCACGCTAGAAACGCACGCCACGAGGGAGGGATCCGCTGCTCCATCGAATTTTAACTTATTGCAAGTAGCCTCAGTGCCGGGTAGGCACCGAAAAATGTAAGTGAGCAATTGGCTGCTATGTTTTTTATGATTTTTTTAATAAAAACGTTATTACGCTATGAGGTGCGCCTCTCTTTATATTCCCATCTATGTTTCCATTCCATTTCATCTGAGCTGATCTGTTAAAGGGAAGAGAGTCCTTGAGTGAGGGTGTGTCACTCAGTGTACAGGCACAATCCTGTGAAAGCGCATTTGATTACTTCTAAACAAAGTAATCAACTCCATTTGGTAAGAGGCCATTTATTACTGCTGGTTCTCACACTGGGTGGATCAAGAATTTGTCTGGTGATGGTGCACAAGCTATATCTACAGGAGTGAATGCGGGTTTTTTTCAGCAAGGACTACTATATGAACTTTGCGGTTTATGGCGTTTTCACCATATATTTTGTGCTAATTTTTATTTTTACTTTTATGTCTGCCACAATTATTGAATGTACCCAAGCCATTGGGATCACTTGCTAAACTGACATTTTGCACTATATATATCAGATTGGGCACATTTGCTTGGTCGATAGTTAATCATTTTCTGTTTTAGATTATGTACACATTGTGATACATGTTACAGGGTTTGATTTACTTGTATCCATGTTGTGGGTTTTTCACTTGTTTTAATAGAGCTCTGGTAGCTCTCCTTTGTTGCACTTTGTGTAGGCAATACTTATACATCCCACTGGTCACGTATAGGCTATTGTGTTATGATTAATAATTTATTTGTTTAGACACAATCATTTTTTTGAATGTATTGACACATAATAATACTTATAGGTGTATGGGCAACCAAATGTGGGTATTATAGTCATCCTAAGCAGATATTAATTAGCTTAGTTCGTAGTAGATCTATATTGTGTCTCCACACCCTTGATCAATAGCTCACTTTTTATCATACAGTTCAGATTACATAATTAAGTAACCCTTTAATAAGCGGTATCTTGTGTTGGTATTAGCGCCCCTTATACACCAAACCATCTGCAATATAAAATGCCTTTCAGTATCAGACAGAGCTATTGGTTATGGAGTAGAAGCAGAGTGCACCTTTGTTGTTATTGCTGGTGTTGTATCTAGTTAAAACAATGGTAGTTAGGCAGAGAAGATGAAGGCATGGTGTCCTTCTATGGAGGGCACCTATAGGCACATGCCTACTCTACCTAACTGGACACTAATGCCAATCATACAGCACTACCAGGATGGTAGTCCTCGTGCATGTTATATAATCCCGCCCTGTGAGCATGTCTGTATACATTGCATGCGTCCCAGTGCTAAGAAGACATGTGCACACTGTAAAACTTTGCTTCAGATGAAAGGATTTGTCTGAAAAATAATTTTATTTAGTTGTTGACTAAATCCATTTATACAGGTTTTGGATTTTTTTTTTTTTTTTTTTTAAATTCTTTATTTTAATTTTTTTTTACAAGTACAGGGTATACAGTTCTATAACTTCATAATCAAAATTTTCCACTTAAACTCTTCTCTTTGAGGTACAGATTAAACTACAAACAATAATATTCCTTTCTATGCTCTTCTCCCTTTCCCCTTTTTATTTCCCACTACACAACAGGACAAAAACGCAACAAAAAAAAAAAAAACCCGGGGGAAAAAAAAAAAAAAAAAAAAAAAAAAAAGGAAAAAAAAAAAAAAAAAAAAAAAAAAAAAAAAAAAAAATTTCGCTTCCTTTTTCCTTCCTCCTCCCTTCTCCCTCCTCACTGAAGTCCTCCCGGACCGGTCAGCGACCGCCCCCTCTTTTCATCCGTCCTCCTCCCCGCCTCGGGCCCCCCCTCTTTGTTTTACATGTGCTTTTCTCCCCCACGAGGCTACTGGCGGTTTTGATCCCTATATAACCTATAGGGTGTCCATATCTCCCGGTATCTCTCTTCTTGTTCTCTTATCTTCATAGTGAATTTTTCCATTAATTGGATTTCTGAAATTTTTTCTAACCATTGTGTTTTCGTCGGGGCTATAGTTTTTTTCCATAGACTCGGAATGCATGCTTTTGCGGCATTCAGCAGGTGACCCACTAATGAGTTTTTATATTCCCCGATGGCTATCGGGGTGTCATGTAGCAGGTATACTGCTGGGTTTTCCCCCAGTGGTACTTCAGTAATTTCTTCCACTGTTTCCCTTACCATCTTCCAAAAATCTTTCACTCCGGAGCATTCCCAACATATGTGTACCATAGTCCCCTCCTCCCTTTGACATCTCCAGCAGGTGTTTTCTAGTTGTGGGTATATCCGCTTCAGTGCTGATGGTGTTCTATACCACCTTGTCAATGTCTTATATCCACCTTCTTGGTATTTCGTTGCCCTTGATGTCTTGTGTGTAAGGTGGCATATTTTAGATTTCTGGGTATCCGTGAACCTTATCCCCAGGTCTCTTTCCCATGCCTGAAAGAATGTTAACTCTTGTGGAGCCTTAAGTTCTACCAGTAAAGAATGCATAGTTGATAGCCCGTGTTTCTCGGGATCCTCTCTCAGGCATAGCTGCTCAAATTTAGTTATTGTCCTTATTTCCGATACTTGCGTTTTTATTACTCTGAGATATGCCTTGAGCTGTAGTCTCCTGAAAAAATTAATTTCTCCTGAAAATTCTGAGTCTACCTCCTCCCCTGTCATCACTCTGTTCTCTCTCATGAAATCTTTGAGTCTACTTACCCCTCTTCTCCTTAAGTTCCTAAACTCTACCTCTACTAGACCTGGCTCGAAGCTCGGTGTGCCCAAGATTGGGGTCATCGGACTAGGGGAGATTGATATTTCCGTTTTCTTGAATATCGTTTTGATCACCTGCATTGTCGTCCCAATTGTGGGGTGTTTTTTTACCTGCTGAGGAATTTCTGACTCCCTTATCCATGCTATCCCTTCTAGGGGTATGCCCGTTATCGCTTGTTCCATACCTAACCAGGGTTTGTCTTTTTTCACTGTACACCATTCCATTACTCTTGCTAAATGTACCGCTTCGTAGTAGTTCACTGGGTCTGGGAATCCCACTCCTCCTCTATCTTTGGGTTGAACTAAAATATCCCTCCGAATTCTTGCCGGTTTTCCTACCCATATAAAATTTGCGAATCGCGTTCTCAACTCTTTCAAGAATCCTGCTGGGATCTTAATTGGTAATGCCTGGAATAGGTAGATCAATCTCGGCATAATATTCATTTTTATGATGTTGATTCTCCCAAACCATGAGAATGTTTCCTTGTCCCACCGCTGTAGGTCTGCTTTTATTTGTCGCATTAGGGGTAGGAAATTCAGTTCAAATATTTTCTCTAGTTTCTTTGTTATTTTCGTCCCCAAGTAATTTATATGGGACTCCGTCCATTTAAAAGTAAAGTGTTTAGTTAATTGTTTTTGGAGTGCCTTATTTATTCCTATTCCCAGTGCCTCAGATTTACCATAATTTATCTTAAAATTAGAGACCTCTCCATATTTCCGTATCTCCGCTAGCAAAGAGGGAAGAGATGTTATTGGGGAGGTAACAAAAAATAACAGATCGTCTGCGTAGGCAGCCAGTTTCTGTTCTTCTTTTTGAGTTGGTATCCCTTTAATATCTGCCCTGGCTCGTATAGTTCTCAGGAAGGGTTCTAGTGTCAGGATAAATATGATGGGCGAGAGTGGACATCCCTGCCTTGTTCCATTGTACATAGGGAAGGTTTCTGATGTTATATCATTTATTTTAACCCGTGCTCTTGGATTGGAGTACAGGCTTTTGATCCATTTTAACATCCCATTTCCCAGACCTATATGTTGCAATGTCATTTCCAGGAATGTCCAGTCCACCCGATCAAAAGCTTTTTCTGCGTCTGCAGAAATCATTACCGTAGGTCTTTCCTGACATTGCACTAAGTATATTGCACTTAAGACTCTTTGCGTGTTTTCTCTGCCCTCCCTTTCCGGAGTGAATCCCACTTGATCTGGGTGTATTATGTCTGGGATATATGCTTTTAATCTGGTTGCCAATATTTTTGTTAAGATCTTTAGGTCCACATTTAGTAGGGAGATTGGGCGGTAACTTGCACATTGTGCTGGATCTTTCCCTTCTTTTGGAATTACTGTAATATTTGCCATTAATGTCTCTACCGGCATCCTTGCCCCTTCCCTAATTGAGTTAAATGCTGTAATAAATTCTGGTGCTAGTTTTTCTGCACATGTCCTATAATAGAGCAGGGTGTATCCATCGGGACCTGGTGCCTTACCTGTATTCATTGATTTTAGGGCTTCTGTAAATTCTTCTAATGTAATTGGGCCATCTATCTCCTCTGCTTCCTCCTCTCCTATCTTTGCTTTTCGAAGTTTTGTATAGGATATGTGTGAGGAGCCCTTTGATGAATCTATCATGGGCTCTAATGCCATATTTAAATCTCCTCCCATTATCAGGATTCCTTCTTTATTTTGGTCTACTATGTTTAGGTATTTCTCCAATACTCCTATTTGATCCGTATTTGGTAGGTATATACTCACCAAAGTTACCTTTTGTTCCCCTATTTCTCCTATCACAATAAGTAGGCGCCCGTCATCATCTGTAATTATTTTTACCCCTTTCCATGGTATCTGTTTTGCTATGATGATAGACACCCCACTTGCTTTCGATGTCTGTGAGGGACTATGATACACTATGGGAAATTTCGGGTTGCCCATTTTTGGAATTTTATTTTTTTTAAAATGTGTTTCCTGTAAGAAAATGATCTGTGATTTAAATCTCCCCAATTCCGCCAGTAGTCTCATGCGTTTTTCTGCACTATTTAAACCCTTTATATTATATGAAGTCAAAGTTATTTTAGTCATGATTTGGTGCGGGGATAGGAGGAAGAGGGGGCCGTCTCCCCCAGTCCACGGAAGACCAGTGAGGAGGAAGAAGAATAAAAAAAAAAAAAAAAAAAAAAAAAAAAAAAAAAAAAAAAAACCAAAAAAAAAAAAAAAAAAAAAAAAAAACCACAAAAAAATTAACAATTATAAGGGTCGCCCCCCAAAAATGAGCGTCCTAAAAAAAAAAAAAAAAAAAAAAAAAAAAAAAACACAAAAATTGGTGAAGCTCCTCGGATTTACCTCCTCTTGGAGGAGAGGTGCTTCAAATGGGGGCTGTGATCAGTCAGGGCAGAGCGTCAGAGACCCTGCGTCTTTTCTCCCGCACATGCACTCTGTCTACTATGCCATTATTTACCTATATACGAGGCCCACTGTGATTCTAGTCTATATTCTTGTCAAACCATATCATTTTTCTCCTTTTTTTTTTTTTTTTTTTTTTTTTTTTTTTTTTACATATCGATCGACCTCTTTTTCCCTTTCTTTTTCTTCTCTTTCCCCTTTCCCCCCCCCCTATTACTATCCCCTTATTACATATAAACGAGTCCCTCTCTAATTGTATTCTGAATTCTTGTCCTTCCTTTGTATTACTGTCCCTTATTCCCCTCCATGTCAATATTTCTATTTTCTTCTGTTCTCATCTATTTCCCAGCCTGGGAGGGTCCTTATTCCCCTATTTCACTATGAGGGGGAGGGGGGGAAAGGACCCAAACAAAGAAAAACAAAAACAAAAAAAAAAAAAATCAAAATATCTCTATACATATATACATATATATACCTATATTCCTACATACACACATACATATACACATGGACCTATACCTGAAAAAAAAAGAAAAAAAAAAAAAATAGGAAATATGTATATGTACATCTACGCGCGCGTACATGTACACGCCCATACCAAAAAAAATAGGAACCCATTTGTCATGTTAACTTTCCGTCCCCTTCTCTCTCCTCCCCTACTTGTGTTGTGTTAGTCTCTATAAGAGAGGCTAATCAAAAAGAAAAAAAAAAAAAAAAAAAAAAAAAAAAAACCCAAACAACCCTCACCCCTTCTTTTTTATTCATCTATTCATCCCATATCATCCCGTGTAATCGGTGCAACTACTTAGTCAGTCAATTCTTCCCTAATTTCTTAATGTGTGCCAGACAAAAAAAAAAAAAAAAAAAAAAAAACAAAGAAAAAGAAAAGGGGAGGGGCCTATTCTATTTACGCCCTATTTCCTCCCTGGTATGTCAGTGTAGTTATGTGTGACCCTAATAGGTCCTTGTAAGTTGTGTCAAAATTACTTATATATTGATTCCTATTCACTTCCCTCCACCTCCTATCTATCTTAGTGTTCCACTTCCCCCCTCCCCCTCTCGAGGGGACCTCTACTTAACATCTCTTCCAATTATATCCAACATGTCAAAAAACCATAATACCCCAAAAAAAAAAAAAAAAAAAACCCAAACCCTAGGCCATATACGAAAAATAATAAACAATACACATCAATACCCCACAAATAAAAAAAAAAAAAAAAAAAAAAAAAAAAAAAAAAAAAAAAAAAAAAAAACACCAAAAAAAAAAAAAAAAAAAAATTCCCCCCTCCCTCTCCTCAGCTCTTAGGCTCCAGCGAGTCCATTACTCTCTCCCACTACTGGGCCCCAAAAGTTCTTTTCAAGTGGTCTTCCCGGAAATAGCCTCTTTTAGGGGTCTTTTAATACGCAGGGAGAACGTCCAGACCAGTGAGCCCTAAGGGGGCTAAACAACAAAAAAAAAAAAAAAAGAAAAAAAGAAGATTTTACTTAGTCCTTTCCCTCTTCCCTTTTCTCAATTCTTCCTCCTCTTCCATCTTCTCTTTCCTGTTTCTCCCCTCTTCTCCTTTTTCCCTCTACTGTTCGCCCTTTTTCCCCTGGTTTATACTTCTTCCTCCCCTGCTTACTTTTTTAGTATTGGGGGTGTTCCGTTATTGCCGGTAATTCTGTCCAGTCGGGGACCTCCACGGCTCCCCCCCCCATGAAGTCAAAGAGGCCCCCCAGCTGAGCCGGGTTCCGTAGAGTAAAACTGTGGCCCCCTTTTTTAACGATCACTGCTAGCGGGTATCCCCATTTATATGTAGCCCCGTTATTAAGTATATGATCCAGTAGAGGTTTCAGCTTGTGTCTCCTATACTTCGTCTGTCTACAAAGGTCCGGGTATATTTGAATTTCTTTCTCCCCAAATATCACGGGTCCCTCCCGCCATGCTAACCTTAATTTATGGTCTAGAGCCCTACGGACGACATGAGTAACGATGACACATAGGGACAACACAAAACTCACCAACATGAAATAGACCTGAAAGTGTGCCTTGGTCTACCGTATGGTACGCCAAAATAAGGGGGCATACCCTAGATAAAGAATGATAAGAAGTAGTTATGGAATGTGGAATGAGTATTCAGTCTGGGGTAAGAATACTTAGAAGATGT
Source organism: Lithobates sylvaticus (assembly GCA_028564925.1). NCBI lineage: Eukaryota > Metazoa > Chordata > Amphibia > Anura > Ranidae > Lithobates > Lithobates sylvaticus. The sequence continues at coordinate 60,734,102 of CM053033.1, read as the reverse complement.
TTTAAAAGGGGAGGGTGGGCGGGCATCACGCACAGGAAACCGACAAAGACCGGCGGCCTTTGGGCTGCTTAAATACCCTCCGGGCTCCTCCCATAACTTCAGGCCGGTACCCGGCCTTCCAATTTATGGTCTAGAGCCCTACGGACGACATGAGTAACGATGACACATAGGGACAACACAAAACTCACCAACATGAAATAGACCTGAAAGTGTGCCTTGGTCTACCGTATGGTACGCCAAAATAAGGGGGCAAAAACCTTCAGGTAGGGGATAATTATTTATTAGAGGTAATGTCACTGAGTGAGTCGAGCAAAGGCCTGAGCCATTTCTAACTGTGGGTTAGGAATGTAGCGAGAGAAGCAGGCCGACTTCCACCGACCCAGTTTCTTGATTACGTGGTCCGGAACCCCCTGTCTTGAGGCCGTCGTGGCCGCCCCGATCCGGAACGAATGCCCGGAGTACTGGCTGGGGTCCAACTGAAGATGGCCGAGAAGGACCCGGACATGTTCCACGAACTGCGAAGAGTTAAGGGCTTTCACCGGAAAAGGTAGCAGTGGACTGGCCCCGGGGCAGTCGGACAGCAGTGCCGTCAGGCGGTCCAACACGGCGACTGGGCACCAGTTGTTGTGAGTCCTGTATAGGTGAATATCTACTCCGGAACCTCGCTGTTGGGTTTTGGAGGTCGTCAAGTGAAGGACGTAGTGATCCTGGTGGCGATAGAGATTATTTCTACGCAAGACTGGACCGGCTGGGTGGCTGCGAGTGAACTCGCTGGGCCGCAGAAACCCGTAAAACGCCATGTGTATCGCAGCCTGCAGGACGGTACTGAGGAGGAGACCGAAAGGGGACCTATCCAGGATGTCAGACATCCCCTTGAAGATCTCCCCCGTGATAGGCAGCCGCTTTGAGCTGACTGGCGGCTGGTGTTTCTGAACTCCACGTAGTAGAGCCCTCACGGCGTGGCAGGAGAACACCGAAGGCCTTGCGGGGTCTTGAAGTGACAAATAGTGCTGCACCCCGGCCACGTACTGGCGTATCGTGCTGTGTGACAGTGCTAGGTGTGAATGGCAGTAGGCGATGAACGCCAAGACCTGCTTGAGGCTGGAAGACTCGCGAGGCCGCTGGGGCAGGAACTTGTTAAACGCCCTCCAGGCCGTCTGGTAGGCCCGACGGGTGTTGCGGGCGAGTGAGGCGTTGATGATATCGGTAGCTGAGTGTAGATGTGGGGCTAGTCCAAGGTCAGTTGTGACCAATCCGGGATAGTGGCTGAATGACGGCATGCTCCTGGCACCTGTTCAAAGAAAGAAATAAAGTTAAAACGGGAGAGTGCGTCCGCTGCTGCGTTGAACTTCCCTGGAATGAAGGAGCAGTACACATTGAACTGATGCTGTAGGGATAGCTGGACCAGTCTGCGGAGGAAGGACATGACGGGCCTGGACTTAGACCTGCCCTTGCTGATGATCTCGGCTGTGGCTTGATTGTCTGTCGAGAAAGCCACCGTCTGTCCAGACCAATGGTGACCCCATAGGTGGGCGGCTGCTACAATAGGGAAGAGCTCAAAGAGGGCTGACGTGGTAGTAAAGCCCGGTGTGGCTAGTGCTTGAGGAGGCCACGGGGCGGCGAACCACAAATGGCCAAAAATGGCGGCGCATCCTGTGGATGCCGCCGCGTCGGTCACCACCTGTGGTGACTGCGTGGACACGACTGGGATAAACAGGGACACACCGTTCCAATCACTAAGAAAGTGCTCCCACATGGCCAGATCTGCCCTGGCTGCAGAATCCAGCCTAATGACCTGGTCTGGGTCCTGCGTGTAGGACAGGAAGACCAGCAACCGGGACACAAAGGAGCGGCCCTGGGGGATGATCCTCACGGCAAAGTTCAGCATCCCGAGGAGAGACTGAAGTTGCTTCTGAGTACATCCCCCCCCCCGGGTGAACTCTTGCAGAACCGTCCTGATACGGTCCAACTTATCTGCCGGAAGGCTGGCCTGCATGGCCAACGTGTCAAGGTCGACGCCCAGGAACGTGATCTTGTGTGCCGGGCCGTCAACCTTGTGCTCCGCTATGGGGACGTTCAGATTGTCGAAAACCGTCCTCAACTTTCCAAGGTCCCCTGGGGGAGCCCCGGGCGGCTCTATCAAAAGGAAGTCATCCAAATAATGGATGACCTCGTGGCACTGTGCCTCATGGAGAAGGATCCACGCCAGGGTCTCGGCGAACTTGTCAAATAGCCAAGGACTACTTTTAGACCCGAAGGTCAATTTGGTCGCGAAATAATATCGCTCCCTCCACTTGATGCCGTGCCAGCACCACAAGGAAGGATGGATGGGCAGCAGCTTGAAGGCGTCGGATATGTCCGCCTTCGAGAGCCACGCACCCACCCCTGCCCTGAGAATGGCCTGGATAGCCATGTCTACCGAAGCGTACTTCAGCGAGAACTCCTCGGAGGGGATGAGCGAGTTGAGACTGGGAACGACGGAAGAATGAGGCGCTGACAGATCATACACCAGACGTTTTTTTATTTGAAAACTTTCCCTGCACAAGCCCGATAGGGCTAACCCTCCAGATGCTGAAGGGGGATTGACAGAACGGGCCTATCATGAAGTCCCGATCCAACTCCGTCTGCAAAAGGACATCAATCGCTGGCTCGTCTGTTGCTGCTGAGCGTAAATTCGGACATTCGTGGGTGGAGTGGGGCAGGGTGATGAGCCCGGTATGGAACCCCTCAGTGAAGCCTCGGATGAGGTAGCTGGCGAGTGACGGAGTGGGGTGTGAGGTCAGGTAGACGCCGAGCCAAAGGACATTGACCCGGCTTAGTCATGGTCTCTTCTGTTTGACCTCACACAGGATCCTGGGGTGCGCCCTCTGGCACAGGGTGCAAATGTGAAAGAGCCGGCACTGGCTGAAATTGCAGGAGCCGTAATTAAAATTGTTGCAAATGGCGGCTCCCCCAACCATCCGCACCGGACGTCCCAATTTGTCCATCTTTCGCCCTTGCACCGGGGCCTGCTGAGCCTGGCTCGTGCTGGCAGAGGCCGTGCTAGCTATCGGATGGACAGAGGCTACGTTGGCACACCAGACCGTGGTGTGAGACGCTGACTGACAGACAGCACATAGCGGGGAGCGAAGGCCTGCAAAGTGGCGGCAGAACAATTCCGTGTCCACTACGCTCCAGTCCGTTGGTAAATGGAACTGTGTGAATCTGGCTGCGGCTTTGGCCGAGAAGGACCGATGGTAGTCGTAGAACGCTGAGCCACCGTATTTGTGGCCCAGGTCTACGACCAAATGGAGGTAGAGGTCCAGCTCTTCCCGTCTGCCGGGGGAGGCTGAGCACAGCACGTCTCTAAACATGCCGAAAGCGAGCGTGAATTCGGGCACCGTGAGCTTCCTGTTGAGCCTCGGATCCTTCGCTTTCAACACCACCGAGACATCTCCCCAGGTGTAGGCCTTGTTCTCGGCCAAGTCATGGACCGAGATCAAGAGTGAGGCCAGATTGACGTCTTTGCCCTCTAGAATGTCCTTCCTTACGCTGGGTGGCACCAGGTGGGAAGGGTGAACGGTAGGCGTGGCAAGCTCACTACCTGCGGCCGGTGCACTGATGGCTGGGACCACCGCGTGGTCCGGAACCGTGGCAGCCGGGCTGGCCTCTAGCCGAGACACCCTGTCCTGGACCTCCACGATTGAGGAAGACAGGGAGGACACGAGGGTGTGTAGCTGGGCAACGGCGGCTGAAATCGATTCCAGAGACGCCTGCTGGCTGCTGGGGCTTGCTGCGGCCGGTGGTGGGAAGAGAAGCCTGAACAGCTCCGCCTTCCTGGCCGTGGACGAGAAGGGTATCCCTCTGCGTCTCAGCTCGGCGGACAGCCTAGGAATTGTCCATGCCCTAAGAGACTGGACACTGCCAGCCTCGGAGGCTGACGCCGGAGATAGTGGGGTGGTGAGGTCATCGCTGCCAACTGACGACATGGCGGCTGCCAAGACCTGTAACTTGGTAGACTGGTCACGTGTCTGCAGGCTGGGCCTAAAAGGTGACAAGAAATGAGTTTGGACGTGTCACCTATGATATACGTACCTGCCACAAGAAAGCAGGAGCCCCCCGTGCCCTTGTGTTTTTTTTTTTTTTTTTTTTTTACCTGCTGGAACCCTGATCAAGTTGGCGCAGGTGGACCTACTGAATCCGACTGACCTGAGAGAGTGTGAGAAAAAATACCTATTTAAGAGCCTAACACTGCTGCCGTCCAGAGCGACGGAACCCAACGCAGATGATAACAACAGGCGATAGTGACTTGAGTCGACTGCCGAGATCGCTGTGGGATCAACTGACAGATGACAACACGAACGACTGACTTGACACGTTGCTTTACTGAATGAACTTCCCGTGACAGGGCCCGGCCCGTTCGTACCGTATGGGGGTGACTGTGGGCCGGACTCCGGAGCACGTACAAAATGAGGCCACCATGAAACTAGGCCGACTGCCTAGGTATGCTGAGGCCGAACTGTGACATCCAGCTGCCACCGAGTCCGACTTCAAGCTCCCCCCCTTTTTATTTTATTTTTTTTTTTTTCCTTTCCTTTTTTTTTTTTTTTTTTTTTGAAATGCGGCCGGCCTAGGGCACGCCGGCGCGAATTCGTACAAGCGGGTGACCAATTAACACCGGGCGTGGTAAGGTGACACAGAAATGATATAACATGACAAGGGCAAGAATCAAAGTTTTTTTTTTTTTTTTTTTTTCTTTGCGACTCCGCCCCTGGCGCATGTATTGAAATGAGGCCGAGCCTAGGGCACGCCGACACGAATTTAGTGCGAAGAAGTGACTCCATTCGTGCCGGGCGTGGTAGGGTGACAGAAATGAGATACCATGACAGGGGCAAGAATCAGGAATGTACGTAAACCAGTGATGCGATTCTGCCCTTGGTGCATGTATTGAAATGAGGCCGTGCCTGGGGCACGCCGCCATGAATTCAGTGCGAGAAAGTGACTCCATTCATGCCGGGCGTGGTAGGGTGACCGAAATGAGATACCATGACAGGGGCAAGAATCTGGAATGTACGTAAACCAGTGATGCGATTCCGCCCTTGGCGCATGTATTGAAATGAGGCCGTGCCTAGGGCACGCCGACACGAATTTAGTGCGAAGAGGTGACTATATTCACGCCGGGCGTGGTAAGGTGACCGAAATGAAATACCATGACAGGGGCAAGAACCAGGAATGTACGCAACCAGTGATGCGATTCCGCCCTTGGCGCATGTATTGAAATGAGGCCATGCCTAGGGCACGCCGACATGAATTTAGTGCGAAGAAGTGACTACATTCACACCGGGCGTGGTAAGGTGACAGAAATGAGATACCATGACAGGGGCAAGAATCTGGAATGTACGCAACCAGTGATGCGATTCTGCCCTTGGCGCATGTATAGAAATGAGGCCGTGCCTAGGGCACGCCGACATGAATTTAGTGCGAAGAAGTGACTACATTCACACCGGGCGTGGTAAGGTGACAGAAATGAGATACCATGACAGGGGCAAGAATCTGGAATGTACGCAACCAGTGATGCGATTCTGCCCTTGGCGCATGTATAGAAATGAGGCCGTGCCTAGGGCACGCCGACACGAATTAGTGCGGGGAAGTGACTGCATTCATGCCGGGCGTGGTAAAGTGACAGAAATGATAT
>CM053033.1:60693995-60727959 GCA_028564925.1 Lithobates sylvaticus | reverse complement strand
AATGCTTAAGACCAACATTTAGAAATGCAAATATTATTTTTTTTTTACATATTTACTCAAGAACACGTACAGGCTGAGGCACTGAAACAGTATATACTGTATGTATAAATACAATGATGCCCTCAGCTCAGCACCATGGACAGGGGTTAATCTATGCCAGAATGCTTGTGCTGGGTTCTAAGATGACAGGGCAAACTGAGAAGTTGGCAATGGTGTCAGACAGGGTTATTTAAATTTTTTTGCGCTGAATATTTTTAACAGTTTTTGAAGGTACTCTTGTTTGCTAAATTAAATTTATAATACCAATTTACAATTTTAGAAAAGAAAAAAAATCACAAAAAACGAATTTTGAGTAGAGTGAGATATTTAAAAATATTTGGGCTACATTGAAGTACAGTGACTGTGTGCAAAGTACGAGAACATGTGCCAACCTGTCAGATTAAATATTGTTTTTCTGTGCTTTGCATTCATTTGTGAAATTCATTCCTTAATTATTTAAACAGCATGCACAAACACTGAATATTCTTTTGTACAGAATGGGTAACCTACGTTTGTTTTTTTTAAATGCTATGTACAATATGTCCCCACTGGGGAGATGTTGCGGACTGTCACTACCTCTGCTGGAAGTCTATTCCAAGCATCAAATACAGTGAGTATAGAAAAGAATCACCCCTCTTTAAAATAATCACATTATTTGATGCTTTGCAACCTGAAATAAAGAAAGGCACAGTTTTTTTTCTCCAGCTGTATTTACTCAGTGCAACTTATAACATCCAAGTGAAAGATATAACACCAACATGTCAAAAAAAAAAAATAAAAAAAAACATAATAACTGAGTTGGAAAAAGAATCACCCCCTCCGAAAAATGACTTATAAACTCAGCCAGGTGTAGATAATCACCTTCTCAATGGCACACAAAGCCATTTGACTTTCAACTGTGATCAGCTGTGGCATAAAAAGAGCTTTCCTGGAGCATTTCAGTCCCTGGTAGTGCAACTGAAGCAAACCATCAACTATGGGTGGCAAGGTACTGTCAAAAGTTCTCCGGGATAAAGTTGTGGACAGGCACAAGTCAGGAGATCGATACAAAAACATTGCAAAGGCTTTATCACTGCCTAGAAGCACAGTGAAGTCTATTATTAAGAAGTGGAAGGTATTTGGTACAACACAGACCCTCCCTGGATCAGGACGTCGCTACAAACTGGATGAAAGAGCCAGGAGGACACTGGTTAGAGAAACGACCAAGAGGTCTACAGCAACCCTAAAGCAGTTGCAGGAATTTATGGCAAAGAGTGGTCATTGTGTGCATGTGACAACAATATCACAAATTCTCCACACATGTGGCTTATATGGGAGGGTTGCAAGAAAAAAAGCCACTCCTCAAGAAAGCACATGCATGCATGACTGAGCTTTGCCAAAAATGCACCTTGAAGATTCTGAGGCCACATGGAAAAAGGTGTTATGGTCAGATGAGACTAAAATTGAATTATTTGGCCTCAACACCAAACGATATGTCTGGTGGAAATCCAATACAGCTCACCATCCAAATAACACCATTCCTACAGTAAAGCATGGAGGTGGTAATATCCTGTTATGGGGGTGTTTCTCTGCAGCAGGGACTGGATCACTTGCCAGGATAGAAGGAAAAATGGATGGTGCAAAAATACCATCAAATTCTTGAGGGAAATCTGCTGCCCTCTGCCAGAAAGTTGTCAATGGGAAGAAGGTTTACCTTCCAACATGACAATGACCCAAAGCACACAGGGAAAATTACCACACAGTGGTTGAAGGAGAAAAAGGTGAATGTCCTTGCATGGCCTAGTCAGAGCCCAGACTTAAACCCCATTGAAAATCTGTGGAATGACTTGAAGACTGCAGTCCACAAATGGTCACCATCAAATTTAACTGAACTTGAGCAGTTCTGTAAACGAGAATGGGCAAATATTGCAAAGTCTAGATGTGCAAAGTGAGAAGAGACATATCCCAAATAGACTAAAGACTGTAATTAAAGCAAAAGGTGGTTCAACGAAATACTGACACAAGGGGGTGATCCTTTTTCCAACTCATGTTGGTGTTATATCTTTCACTTGGATGTTTTAAGTTGAACTGAATAAATACAGCAGGATAAAACAAAAACTTTGTTTTTTTCTGACATGTTGGTGTTATATCTTTCACTTGGATGTTATAAGTTGCACTGAGTAAATACAGCTGGATAAAAAAACTGTGTCTGTCTTCATTTCAGGCTGCAAAGCAACAAAATGTGATTATTTTAAATGGGGGTGATTCTTTTCTATTCGGCTGCTAGCGGGGGTTAAAAGCGCCCCGCTAGTGGGTGAAAAGCACCACTAAAATGATGTTAAAGCACCACTAAAACTAGCAGCGTTTTTCCACTGACGCGGCCTTGCTGTGTGTGTGAAACAGGTCTAAGTGATTGATAGCTGTTCTGACTCCCTGGATCTTTTTTTTATTTCAGTGTAATATTTTGTAATGATTTTACACACTATCATACTCTATGTACCTATGTAGATACAGTCATGTACTCTCATTCATTCACAGAAAGCGGTCCAGTAAAATCCATTACTTTCTAACACTAACCCATATAAAAGTAACTCAACTTTTAAAGTTCTTTGCCCTTTGGACACAGATGTAATGGAAAGACAGTAGCGGTAGATGCTCAGGGTATATAGAAGGTAAGTTATGTTATTAGAAGGAGGGTTGTAATTATAAATTATTCCAGAAGCCCAACATTTTGTCATTAATTTGTAGTCTATCCTGAGTTACAAGCTTCACATTTTTTTTTTTTATTTGAAACCTTACTGTTGTGTTATTTAACTAATCTTTCACTTGTCATTAATAATATGTTTACAATTCAAAGAACATGTTCTGTTCAGAGGAAGCAGGGACAAAGCATCACATTTTCACTGCCAAAAACAGCTTCTCTCAGGGTAAACATTAACCTACTGAAACTCATGTAGTGAGGCAATAGACACCCATTATGACAAAGACTCATTCTTAAGTTACATTTATTACACCAAGGGCATTTTGAACAATTTGCCAAAAAAAAAAAAAAAAAAACAGAACCATATGTCCGATCAAGGCTTATACTGAAAATAATAGATGTTTATTACCCCAATTAATAATTAATTTCTATAATTTGACACTTAAAGCAGAAATCCAGCCAAAAATAATAAGATAAAAAATCATAATAAAATATTTAATAAAAAAGCAGTTTGTGTTGCAATATTTACTTTCAATATGAAGCCCGAAGTGCTTCTTTTCTGTCACAAGATACACTCACTCTGATGACTATAATCATTTAACTCACTTCCTCTGAGCAGACTTTGCTGGATCCACCCCAGCTTGTGACTGTACAGTGAATGCAGAAGCAGCACAGCGAGAAGCCTATCCCTCTGTCACTTTGTTTTCCCCTCCTGTCATCAGGAACTAGAACTGGAACAAACTTGTACAGCGTATAGAAAGTACTACACATATAATAACTGTGAATTGTGATATCTACAGGACAGGTATGAACATTAGAGTATGGTTATACAATGCCCGGTGAAAAGTGTTTTACGCCCTCTGGAATGAGTTTGATAAGTGTTTACATGCCGCCAAATTTGTTGAGATAAGCTTGTCTGCAGTAAGGACATATCTTACATTGAAGCTGAATACTTTCATCCTTACTGACTTTAAAGTGCATTTCCACTTTTGCAGCCAAAGCAAGGCATACACATGCAAATTTCTTTCTTAGCAGGGGGGGAGCTGTCCCTGCTGAGAGAAGACCGTGATTATTGCTAGAAACTATACCAGCCACTAGCGATAATTGCATGTAAGATCCAGCAGGCTGGTAGTACCCAAGTTGATTAATCAATTAACTTTGCCCTTACATGGGTCAACTCTCAGCCGGTTCAGCAGGAGATTCAAACGGTCTATGGCCAGCCTAAGTTGGAGTTGGGATAATACCTACTTTATATTTGTTACATGTCCCCATTCACATGGTATAAAATGCTGCTTATCTTTTTTAAATGCTATATCCTGGATCCTTTAGCAAGAAAAATATCTTAGTTTATGAGGGGGTCTGTACAGCTGTGTTTGTCATAATTAAAGGAGAAGTACAGCCAAAGCTTGTTTAGCTTTACTTCTCCTGTGGATCATAGGAGTGCAGTTCATTCTGTACTCTTGTGACCCATTTTCAGCTGACAATTAATAATTAATTTCTATAATTTGACACTTAAAGCGTGCTAGAGGTGCCCAGGGGACAGATGCATCATCCAGCTAGGTAAGTATGATTCAAAAAAAACAAAAAAAAAAACATACTTCTCTTTTAACCCTGTCTGTACTTTGCAGGCAGATCGTCATTATCATTTGTAACTTATAGTAGATTTGAACACTGTCTGTCCTAACAAAGGGTTAACCACTTGCCGACCAGCCGTCGTCATTATACTGCGGCAAGTTGGTTTGTTCATGCAAATCGCCGTAGCTGTACGTCGGTTCGTTTTACAGCTATAGCAGGCGCACGCGCCCACTGCACTACGGCGGGGGAGCTGATGCACATGGCCAGTGGCTGCGATGTCTGCCGGCCACCAGCGATCGATCCACAGAGAGCCAAAACAGGGATCTGTCAATGTAAACAAACACATTCCCGTTCTATCAAGGGAAGTACAGAGTGATCGCCTGCTCCTAGTGATTAGGAACAGCAATCGCTCTGTACTCCCAGTCAGTCCCCTTCCCACATAAATTGAAAAAAAAGCAGCAGTGGGAAACCGGCCTAGGGTTACATTCACACAGCTGAACAGCAGTGACTGGGGGCAGCCAGCGGCAAGAATCAGCAGATATTTACTGGCAGTTGTAAAGACTGCCTGCACACATGGCCGGCCCCACTACTGTTTGCATGTACCTGCTCATTTGAGCAGTTATATGTGAATAGAACCTCCAACGAACACTGCACGCAGGCAGCATGCATTCAGGGTCAGCATTTGTTCAGAGTTCTGGCCACATTCAAACTGGTTGCAGCTAATCAGCTATTTCATATGTGGCCATAACACAGTGTTGCTGTGTCCAGGGGTGGTGTTTTGCTACCTCTGTATGCAGCAACCTATTTGCAGCTATGCCCCCATTTGAATGGACCCTTACTCTCTTTATTCTGTTAACTTGACTCTTCGTTTTTAAATGTGCTTTCAAATAATCTCAGTTTTATCTTCTTGTTTTTTCCTTCACAGCAATACTATACTGTACATTTATTATTTATCTTTTGCATGCTCATGTACCTTAAAACACCCTGTTTAAATTCCTATAGTCTTTTTGGCAGGCAGCCAGCAGAGTCATATGCTTCCTTTTAGCACACACAGAACTTTCCAGACAGTAAACACCCAAGTGGAGGTCTGTTCCACCAAAAGTGGAATGTCTAATGCACAGCAAAATCTAACATAAGTTACTTGCTTAGAAGTACTGTCATAAGCACTATACCATGCGTTTAATCAGTATTTATTATCCATTACCAGACTTCCCTGCAAACCTATGCCCCAGAATTTGTTAAAAAGAAATTCCAGGAAAAAGTTTTACTGCTGAAGCTGGCCATACAGTACACTGTTAAATTTCTTTCATTCAGCCTGCGGGCTGAACAAAAAAAATCTAACAGATTCCTCCATCCAAACTGAACAGAACAGACGGATGTATCCATTGCTGGGCAATTGTATTGTATACTTGAATAGAGGCAGTATTTGATTTGATGCAGCTGCTCTTTGGCCAAAAATTTTCCAATAGGATCTTTTGACAAAAGTCCACCAAGCGGGGCCATGCACTGAATGAATTTCAGCCGTTTCATCAGGAACTGGCCAAAATTTGCTCAATGTATGGCCAGGTTCAGGTTAGCCAGCACACAAACTCTGCTAAAATTACAATGTCAAAAAGTAAAATGCATCTCTTAGCCCTGGTTAACACCGGTGTGGCTTTGAAATTGTACTACTTCAGCGCGATTTCAAAGCAGCATATCAGTGCGATTTCTGCAAATTTCATTGCGGATTGCGACTTCATGTGACAGAAGTCTATGCAAGTCGCAATGAAATCGGTAAAAAGTAGTGCAGGAACCGTTTTCATAATTGCTGGGACATGAGTCCAGCAATGGGCTGCAGCTTGCCATGCAATTTGGAACTGTCAAATACCAGTGTGAATGCGGGCTTATAGGTAGTGGCAAACAATATAAAAAAGGGCAACAGTGCATGTAAAGTTACCAGTGCAACACAGAAATTTGTATCAATATCTTACAATATTTGTGCAACTTACAAAGAGTATTGATTCCTTTCCGGCTTATGTAAAGCAATCCTAAAATAAGGCCCATCAATACATAAGCTGTGCAGCAAACTTCCCAGTGTGCCAAGCAACTGAATGACACAGAGAGTTGTTTGGCACATTGGGAAGTTTGTTTCATAAGTTGGAAGGAACTGATACAATTACACAAATATTCAAATATTGTAAGATATTGATACAATTTTGTTTCTATGTTGCAATGGTCACTTTAGAAGAGAATGTTGCCACGCAGTGATTCATAAGGGCTGTTTTATTTATATGCACTATTCCACTTTTTTTATTTTTTTTGCAAAGGCATTTTTCAGGACAGCACCTCTGAGAGACAGCTCTTCCCCTTTGCTGTAGCGCAGGGGTGCCCAACCAGTAGCCCGGGGGCCACATGTGGCCCGCGGAGCCCTCTGATGTGGCCCGTGACCTCCTTCTGTGGGATGGCAGATTGGCAAGCCCAGATCATGGGTTGCAGACCCGCCATCCCAGAGCATCTGTGTTGTTAATGAAGCCGGCAAAGCAAGCAGCTGTGGAGCAGAGCTGTATAAGCTGATGCTTCCTGTATAGCGCCGTCTCCTGCCACAGATGGAGCGATACCAAAGGCACTCTGCCTGGGACAGCAATAGCAGGCGATACCTGAATGGAAGACTGTTATTAAAGGTCAGTTTATTACTAAAATTGCAGTGTATGTATGGGTATATATGCATAGTGGTTACTGGGCTGCTTTCAAACTGATCCGCAGGTGCAGTGCACCTTCAGGTTACCTGCACTGAGGCATAGACTTCTGTTATTATCTGCGGGTTTAGTGTGCTTTTAGAAAGTGCACCACACCCAGGGCCGATCCTAGGCAGGGTGCGCGGGGTGCTCCGCACCCAGGCGCTGCAGAGGTGGGGGCGCCGAAGCTCCAGAGTGCTGCTCCCCTCCCTCTATCTTGTCCCTGTCCAGAGGCAGAGGTGGAGCGCATGTAGCGGGTGCTGCAGTTCCCCATCCCGCCGGCAACTGACAAGAGCGCATACCGCTCCCGCTGTCCCCGGAATCCATGCTGTCTGAGTACTGCTGTGGAGCCTGCTCCACACGCAACTAATCTTTCTGTTCATTGCATGTGGAGAAGTCTCCTGTCTACCCCGCCCCCTCTGGATGTGTCGGCTCTTCTCTTCTGGGTTGGACGGAGCTGCTGCCAATCACCAGTGCACTCCCAGAAATGCTGTTTGAGTGCCGCCCTGTTAGTAACCAAAGATGCCATGTATGCCCCCAGGCCTGGATTTACTCCCTTTGCCGCCCCAAGGCCGGGTCCTTCAATGACCCCCCCCCCCCACACACACACCATTCTCGTCCTTTATCGATGACTGCTACAATAGATCACATTTGCGCAATTGTCAGTTAAATCGACGCAGTGCCGTATCAAAAAAATGATTGAAGTGCAATATTTCTATTATTACATTGTTATATAAAATAACCATACCATACTCACCATAAGCAGAATCAGTCGGAGCTTGAGCATGTCACTTGCCAACGTCACCTGTCTTCAGATGCGGATTGTCACTTGCCACATGTTGCAGATTGTCACTTGCCACGTCACTTGTCAGCGGATGCAGGGTGTCACTTGCCACGTCATTTGCCACGTCACTTGCCAGCAGATGCAGGGTGTCACTTGCCACGTCACTTGTCAGCGGATGCAGGGTGTCACTTGCCACGTCACTTGTCAGCGGATGCAAGGTGTCACTTGCCACGTCACTTGTCAGCGGATGCAGGGTGTCACTTGCCACGTCACTTGTCAGCGGATGCAGGGTGTCACTTGCCACGTCACTTGTCAGCGGATGCAGGTGTCACTTGCCACGTCACTTGTCAGCGGATGCAGGGTGTCACTTGCCACGTCATTTGCCACGTCACTTGTCAGCAGATGCAGGGTGTCACTTGCCACGTCACTTGTCAGCGGATGCAGGGTGTCACTTGCCACGTCACTTGTCAGCGGATGCAAGGTGTCACTTGCCACGTCACTTGTCAGCGGATGCAGGGTGTCACTTGCCCCGTCATTTGTCAGCGGATGCAGGTGTCACTTGTCAGCGGATGCAGGTGTCACTTGCCACGTCACTTGTCAGCGGATGCAGGTTGTCACTTGCCACGTCACTTGTCAGTGGATGCAGGGTGTCACTTGCCACGTCACTTGTCAGCGGATGCAGGTGTCACTTGCCATGTCACTTGTCAGCGGATGCAGGTGTCACTTGCCATGTCACTTGTCAGCGGATGCAGGGTGTCACTTGCCACGTTGCCTGCCACCGGGTCGAAGGGGGCCCCATGATTTCTAACAGCAGCCCTGATGCCCACTGTCTGTGGGCTGTCATGTCTGGACCAAGAAGGGACATTCAGGGGCACATTCAGGGGGGCTGCAAACTCCCGCCCGCTAGCAAGCCCGTTTCGCCGGCACCGCTGTTTTTTTCATGGGGACAGATCATGCTTGTTTATTTTCACTTCCTGGCAGCGGTGGAACGCACGATAAGGCGGACGTGATGTCATCAGCCGGAAATTATGCAAGACATGGGTGGCGACGCGGCCATCATTTCTGGCTGATGACATCACGTCCGCCCTATGGTGCGTTCCAGTCACCAGGAAGTGGGAATACACAAGCCCGATCGGTCCCCATTAAATAAGCAGCGGTGCCGACAAAACGGGCTGGCTAGCGGGTGGGAGTTACCAGCAGAGAAGCGGCGCTGCCCCTGCACCACTGACCCCCCGAGGCCTGGCCTCGGTGGCCTTGTGGGGAATCCGGCCCTGTATGCCCCGCCCCCTGCAATGTGCACAGTGCTTCTGCTCCCATCGTGCCCGAGCTACAGGGATCTATTGGACAGGTACTGATCTATGGGGACACCTACTGTGGGGATGGGGGAACACCTGCTGTGGGGGGTTCTGATGGGGGAACACCTGCTGTGGGGGGCCCTGATGAGGGAACACCTGCTGTGGGGGGGCTCTGATGGGGGACCCCTGCTGTGAGAGGGGAGCTCTGATGGGGGACACCTGCTGTGGGGGAGGGCTCTGATGGGGGAACACCCACTGTGGGGGGGCTCTGATGGGGGAACACCTGCTGTGGGGGGGCTCTGATGGGGGAACACCTGCTGTGGGGGGCTCTGATGGGGGAACACCTGCTGTGGGGCTCTGATGGGGGCACCTGCTGTGGGGGGGGCTCTGATGGGGGAACACCTGCTGTGGGGGTGGGGCTCTGATGGGGGACACCTGCTGGGGGGGCTCTGATGGGCACTTTGATATAAGCTACGCGTGCCGCAGGTCACTCTCTCTCCCCAGAATGTCCGTCATTCTCAACTTTAAAAGTTGTGAGGTACGCAGGAGCGGATCAGGAAAGACTGTGCCACCGCCGTCCCTTTTATCAATGGGAAGAGGGCTCTCTCTGTTCACTGCACATCCCCCTCCCTCCTCCTCGGGAGGGGGGGAAGCAACCGGAGATCAGAGTGCCGTGTCGGAGTGGAGAGAGAGCAGCTGGGGGCTCTTAGACCCCCCCTCCCTCTCCTCCTCACACTGCTGTACTAGTGAGCAGCGCTTGCCAGGTGAGCTGCCCGCTATGTTTCTTCTCCCTCCTTCATATTGGCCAGGGAAGAAATACAATAAAAAGGGAGCAGAGAAGAGGATTGTGGAACATGTAGTCCCGAGGACTGGTGGCCCCATTTTGACCCGGAAACTGCTACCCACACAGCATGCTCAGCTGAATAAGAGGGGGGGGGGGAGAGAGAGAGAGAAAGAGAGCGCCAGGAGCCCAAGGAAGTGCACCCAGGACTCCAGGGAGAGGACAGTGCTGAGTGGACACCATCAGAAAGAGAACCCCGCTGCCCTGTGCCACCAGAGGGAAATCCGCACAGCCTGGCGCCCTCCCCTGTGAAGAAAGGAATGGAGTCATTGCCAGAATACAGATCTGAGCACTACCCAGTGGAGTCGCCACGGGCAACCCAGAGTGAGCTGACTCCTGATCAGAAGAACTGATGTTGCTGTACTGCCGGGTCTGGTGAGAGGGCTGGTTGGTCATTATCTACTGCCATCCTTAGGAACTGCAGTCTCTGACCATCTCCTGTAGTGTGTCTGCAGTCTCTGATCATCTCCTGTAGTGTGTCTGCAGTCTCTGATCATCTCCTGTACTATGTCTGCAGTCTCTGACCATCTCTTGTAGTATGTCTGCAGTCTCTGACCATCTCCTGTATCATGTCTGCAGTATGTCTGGGGGCTCTTTCTAACAGACTCTCTAACAGAAGCCCTATCTGTGTGCATTAGAGAGACCCCCCTCCAGGTCCCATTAGTGTACTCATTTTCTTTACTGTTAAAAGATCATGGGAGAAACATTTGTAAAGGGGGAGGCATTAGTAAGATGACCATGCCCATGTGGGGGGGGCGCCAGAAATATTTCTGCACCCAGCCGTCTGTGACCCTAGGATCGGCCCTGACCACACCTGCAGAATATAATAGAAGTCTATGGCAAAGTGTAGCTAAGGAAAGACACAGCGCTGCATTAGTGTGAAAGGCCCCTTTCGCACAATCGGTCTGACCCAATCGGACTCTCCATTCACCTCTATGAAACGGCAGATGTAAACAGATTTGTGTCCATTTACACCTGCCTACCACCAATCTGATTCGCAAAAAAAAAAAAAAAAACAGAAGGGGATCAATCCCCTTCCGTCTGGGCGGATCAGATCGGAGGATCCATAGAGTAGAGTGGGCTGTGTCCGTGTCCGCTCTGCACGGACCTGTCATCTGCCTGCTCTTTCATTGTGGCCCACGACCGGTTACCAAGGCCCTCGCTCTTCAAAAGGTTGGGCACCCCTGCTGTAGCGTATGTCAACAAACAGGGGGGCACCAGGAGCAGGAGCTTTGGGGCTGGTGGTGAAGGATCTGCTCCTGGGTGGGATTAAACTCAGTTTCCCTATTGGCAGTACATTTAAAGGGAGAATTAAACCAGCTAGCAGACTTTCTCAGCAGGTGTCCCAGGGCCATCTTTAATATTGATTGGACCCTGGGCAAACATTTCCTTTGGCCCTCTCAAATCCACTTATGAACTATTTGCAGACAGTGCAGGCTCAAGGGGAAGCTTCCTTGGGCCCCATAACAATAACTGGGCCCA
Organism: Lithobates sylvaticus; assembly: GCA_028564925.1. NCBI lineage: Eukaryota > Metazoa > Chordata > Amphibia > Anura > Ranidae > Lithobates > Lithobates sylvaticus. The sequence goes on along the minus strand of CM053033.1, from coordinate 60,716,549 downwards.
GGGCAGCTTTCCCTTTTGCCCTATTGTAAAGATGGCCCTTGGGAGTCCAAATGGGTGTTAAATCAGGAGGTTTTCAACATGCTCAGAGAGAGGGGGAACACCAAGGTGCCGTCATTTTTTTTCCCTTAGGCAGGGAGGATGGAGCTGTTGGGCTAAAATCTCTCTCCCAATGCTGTTTCCCCTCTGTTATGCATTTCCTCCTCTTGCTTTAGTTTCAGCAGTTCTAAGAAAATTCCAGAGGTAGAGGACCTTGTTAATCCTGGTGGCGCCTCACTGGCCAAAGAGAGTTTGTTTTTCAGCCTTGAGGGGTTTAGCAGCAGAGCCTCCTTGGAAGCTTCCTTGCAGGAAGGATTTGCGTCACAGGGTCCAGTTCTATGCCCTCAGGTTGAAAAGCTAAATATGGCATTATGGTTACTGAGGAGAAGCTACTAAAGGATAAGGAGTTTTCAGACTATTTGGTGGACACCCTATTTTCGAGTAAAAAAAGGGTGAAGGGGGTAATTTACATGACGGTCTGGAAACCTTTCAGTAGATGCGCAGTAAAAACATTTTTGATATTCAGAGCTCTAGAGCAGTGTTCGTATTCCTACAGGGGGGAGCATACAAAGGATTAGTGCTTAGTATCCTAAAGGTCCAGGTAGCAGCTCTGAGTGCATTTTTAGACAGATGTTTAGCTAAGGAAGCTTTAGCCCTGGTTCACATTGATGCTACTTTGAAATCGCGCTACTTCACTTGAAGTAGCGCGATTTCAAAGTAGCAAGGTCAGCGCGATTTTCAGGTGCTACATGATAGACTAGGATTTAGGTAAAAAAAATAATTGACTTTAGAACTACTTTAAGGCTGTGAGTGGAGGAGAATATGAGAGTGATTAACAGAGTGAATAACAGGTCAGGACTTTGCAGGCAGGTCAAGTTCCTCCACCGCAAACTCGCTCATCCATGTCTTTATGGACCTTGCTTTGTTCACTGGTGTGCAGTCATGTTGGAACAGGAAGGGGCCACCCCCAAACTGTTCCCACATGGTTGGGAGCATGAAATTGTCCAAAATGTCTTGGTATGCTGACTCCTTAAGGCCCCTTTCACACTGGGGCGGTGCGGGGCGGCGACGGTAAAGCAGCGCTATATTTAGCGCTGCTTTACCATCGTTTTAGCCGCGGTATGCGGCCGCTAGCGGGGTGGTTTTAACCCCCGCTAGCGGCTGCAAAAGGGTTAAAAACCTCCGCAAAGCGCCGCTGCAGCGGCGGTTTGCGGGCGGTATCCCCGCGGTTTCCCATTGATTTCAATGGGAAGGAGCGGTATAGGAGCGGTAAATACACCGCTCCTTCACCGCTCGAAAGATGCTGCTAGCAGGACTTTTGTTGCGGTCCTGCTAGCGCACCGCTCCAGTGTGAAAGCCCTCCGGCTTTCACACTGGAGTGAATGGGGCCGGTTTTTTCAGGCGGTATACAGGCGCTATTCTTAGCGCTGTACCGCCTGAAAACCGCCCCAGTGTGAAAGGGGCCTAAGAGTTCCCATCACCGAAACTAAGGGGCCAAGCCCAACCCCTGAAAAACAACCCCACACTATAATCCCCTCTCCACTAAATGATTCTGACCAGTGCACAAAGCAAGGTCCATAAAAACATGGATGAGCGAGTTTGGGATGGAGGAACTTGACTGTCCAGATCGCAGATCTATCTTATTGTAGCCACCAGTCCAATCACACCGATATTTCCAGATAAATTTTCTTGTGCTCATCCATGAATCCAGACAAGAAAAATTATCCGGAGATATCAATGTGATTGGACTGGCTTCCCTCAAGAGTTTTTTCCCCATACCTTGCAAAGGTTTTTCTGCTTGCCCACATGACTATCCTAGTGATAGGTGGTCCCGAATATCCGGTAAGAGTCTCCGAATACCACTCTTGGTGTGACACTGTGTGGCACTGAAGATAGCTCATCATGGTGGAGGTCTCATTTTACTCTTCAGGGATTTTCCAATATTATATGGACTCTTAACTTATTAATTTTTGCACTTTTGCCCTTTATTAATAGTGTGTCACTATGTGAACAGTATTTAAAGCCTTATCAAATTAGAAAAGTGAGAAAAAATTGTGGCGCTTAAATCACAATGTTGTAATCATACATAAATGCTCAGCAAGAAAATGTAATGTGAAAACAATAATGAAATATGTGGAAAAGTATGAATAAATCCTATAATGCAAAAGTCCATAAAATAAATCTAGTAAAAATTGTTTAAGTGTAGTATCTTCCTATTTATCCACCACACCAATGTGCAAAGTGATTCCACTCCCTTCAGAAAACGCACTCACCAAATTGATATGTCTCACACTCTGGTGCTTGGCTCACACGCTTTAAACCACACAGAAACAGTTAAGAAAATATCCGATATCCAGCCGTGTATATAAGGGATCTAGATTCCATACACGCCGACAAATGCCGCTTGCTTAAACGGGTAGTATAGAATGGAGCACAGTGATATAATCCTTTCCAGACTTCTGCTTTCCGCTGAATAGAAGGAGAATGGCAGCAACGGGGAGAGACAATGATGTGCAGCAACCATTTCTTGTATTGGTTGTGAGCCACAGAGTTTCTATCACTTTAAAGGGAGAGTAGGAATTGGAATATGGGTGACTCTTCCTGGCTGTTGGGTGACTCTTCCTGGCTGTTGGTGTCGGAAGGGGTCCCTGCCCTGCCACACTTTTCTGATCTTTTCTTCCTCCTCTGGAGTCTCACTTCACCTGCTGAAACAACACAGGTCTGCACATCCTGCCTGTCACTAGCACTGTTCATTCAATCCTTCATAGCGATTTTTGTCTAATCAATTGATTAGTCCAGCTATTTGCACATTTTTTTGAAATTGTTAATATGGTTATTATTTATACTTTATATGTAAACAGTTGTCTGACAAACTGTGTATTAAGGTACTTTACATTTGATTTTATATTGACGGCTGTTTTAGGGTGGTTAACCACTTCCCGCCCGGCCTATAGCAGAATGACGGCCAGGCGGTGCTTCAGTTATCCTGGCATCTTTCAGGATAACAGCCGGCGTGTGCCCATGGGGGCACGCAGCACGGTGATCGGTGGTGCTTCGCGTCAGTCTGACACACCGCACCACCGATCTCAGTTAAGAGCCTCTGACAGAGGCTCTTTACCATGTGATCAGCTGTGTCCAATCACAGCTGATCACGATGTAAACAGGAAAAGCCACATATCGGCTTTTCCTTACTCGCGTCTGACAGACGCGAGTAGAGGAGAGCCGATCGACTGCTCTCCTGATAGGGGGGGTCTGCCCTGATTGATTATTAGCGTAGCCCCCCCCCCCCCCCGAGGATGCCCACTTCAGACCACCAGGGATTGCCACTATTGATGACCACCAGGTATGCCACCCATAGCCACCAGGGATGGTAATATGTGCCCAAAATCAATGCCAATCAGTGCCCACAAATGGTGCCAGTCAGTGCTCAGTAATAATGCCTGCCAGTGCCTCCTTATCAGTGTCCATCAGTGCCACCCATCAGTGTTCATCAGTGCCCATCAGTAGCCACCTATCAGTGCCAGCCACAAGTACTCATCAGTGCAGCCTTTCAGTGCCGCCTATCAGTGCTGCATACCAGTGCCACCTATCAGAGTCCATCAGTGACGCCTTATCAGTGCCCGTCAGTGCTGCCTCATCAGTGAAGGAGAACACTTACTTATATACAAAATTTTATAACAGAAACAAAGAAAAACTTTTTTTTTTTCAAAATTTTTGGTCTTTTTTTATTTGTTGCGCAAAAAATAAAACCTGAGTGGTGATCAAATACCAACAAAAGAAAGCTCTATTTGTGGGAAACAAATGATAAAAAAATTTGTTTGGGTACAGTGTAGCATGACCATGTAATTGTCATTCAAAGTGCGACAGCGATGAAAGCTGAAAATTGGCCTGGGTAAGAAGGGGGGAAAGTGCCTGGTATTGAAGTGGTTAAAGAATATCTTAGGCCCATTTCACACTGTGGCGGGAGCCGCGGCAACGGTAAAGCAGCGCTATATTTAGCGCTGCTTTACCGTCGTTTTAGCCGCGGGATTCGGTCGCTCGAGGTGCGGTTTTACCCCCGCGAGCAGCCGAAAAAGGGTTAAAATCCCCCGCAAAGCGCGGCCGTATCGGCGCTTTGCGGCGGTATTGCCGCGGTATTACTGCGGTGTCCCATTGAAATCAATGGGTAGGAGCGGTGAATACACCGGTCCTATACCGCTCCAAAGATGCTGCTAGCAGGACTTTTTTTACCGTCCTGCTAGCGCACAGCTCCAGTGTGAAAGCCCGCCGGCTTTCACACTGGAGTGAATGGGGCTGTTTTTTTCAGGCGGTGTACAGGCGCTATTTTTAGCGCTGTACCGCCTGAAAACCGCCCCAGTGTGAAAGGGGCCTTAAGGTAAAATCTTTTTTTTTGTTTTGATTAGAGTGGAGAGGGATTAGAACACCTGTCTGTGCCCATGTTAGGAAGATTCACCATCTCTATTTTTCCTGTTTACCATTATCACCAAAAGTAAAAGAAAGTGACAAATTTTGAATGTTCCCAGAACAGGAATAAAAGGAAAAATCTTCACTAATTCTCATAAACCTGGTGATAACTAGGTATTTCCTAATTTTGGAGAAATTTCTTCTCAATTCCTGTTTTGGCTATGGGAAAGGAAGTCAAGGGAAATCTTCCCAATGGTACACAGTGAAGCCTGTGAAAGCAGGATGAGAGGAGAGCAGGGATGTTGGTGGGGACAGCTTTAGATCGAGAGTGGTGTTAGGTAAGTGTTTAGGGTTGAGGTGCACAGAAAGTGGTAAAGTATTTTTTACATTAAGGCCCCTTTCACACTGGGGCGGTTTTCAGGTGGTACAGCGCTAAAAATAGCGCCTGTACACCGCCTGAAAAAACCGGCCCCATTCACTTCAGTGTGAAAGCCGCCGGGCTTTCACACTGGAGCGGTGCGCTAGCAGGACGGTAAAAAAAGTCCTGCTAGCAGCATCTTTGGAGCGGTATAGGAGCGGTGTATTCACTGCTCCTACCCATTGATTTCAATGGGACACCGCGGTAATACCGCGGCAATACCACCGTAAAGCGCCGCTACGGCGGCGCTTTGCAGGCGATTTTAACCCTTTTTCGGCCGCTCGCGGGGATAAAACCCCCACAAGTGGCCGAATACCGCGGCTAAAACGACGGTAAAGTAGCGCTAAATATTGCGCTGCTTTACCGTCACCGCGGCTCCCGCCCCACTGTGAAAGGGGCCTAATGCAGGGAATGCATTAAGGGCAAATTCATTTTTTTTATAGAGCCGCTTTAAAGAGGAACTTCACCGCTTTTCCACCTCTTCCTCCCCTCCTCTAGCACTTTTGCATGAAGTTTTTTTTCATTTATGGGGGAGCAGATATCTGGTTTTGACAGGCACCCGCTCCCACTTTCACTCGGATCGCATGTTCGCCCCCCCCCCCCAACTTAGCCGGCAGCCTTCTGGGACATGTCACAGGTCCCAGAAAGCTGCAGAACCATTCACAAAGCGCAGTGCTGCTCACGCATGGGAAGCTGGCTGTGAAGTCGCAAGAAGTCACAGCTGGCTTTTAACACTAGACATGATGGCACCGGGGCCCCAAAGACCGGTAAAGAACCGGCTGGGGTGGGGATGGTGCTGCATCCCTGGACAGGTAAGTGTACTTGTAGTAAAAGTCAGCAGCTTCAGACTTTTAATTTTTGCTAGACCGACTGAAGAACCGCTTTAAGCAAAAAGTTTGAATGTTCCTAAATTTTGTGCTAACATGCTGTCTTGAAATGCAAACTGTTCCAGATAACAAGTGACACCAGCCAGTGAATAAATAATGCTATCTATCAAATGCTGCAATTGTGCTAAAATCAAAAGGTCACTCAATTTACCTAAATCGGAGCCACCTGTAATCCACTTCTGCCATATTGCAGACAGCGCCTCACAGAGTCAATGGGAGTGTGGTCAGAAGCTTGTGAAATATAACTTTAGCTCTCTCTGTGTCTTGTAAGCACCATTACACTCCAGCTCCCAAGGTATAGTGTTAGGGAAATGTTTTAACTCACATTCCATAGCAATCTTCAACAAAAAAGTTTAAAATCAGAGTTATAAATATGTAGAGAAAATCTGCATTCTATTTACACACACATACAGTTATACAGAACTCTCTACATCCTTATTTTAAAGAAAAAATTTCAAGGCATTTAATGGCTGATGCATGATTTAACCAATAAATATTTTCACTTTTGCAGTCAAATTATTATAACGTCTACTTTATAAAGTATTTGTTACATGTTCCCATTCACATAGCATAACTTAAAAAAAAAAAAAAAAAAAAAAAAAATATATATATATATATATATATATATATATATATATATATATATATATATATAAATTGCTCCTTACCTATTGTTTGCTATGTAACATGTTGACAAAGGTGAACGTATATATCTTTGTGTGTATTGACATTGTAGGTGTGATTTCTTATTTCCTTACTGTCAATTTCTGATTGTTATTCGGAAACAGGGGAGAAAAATAGGACTTTACTGGTTGCCAACCATAACCCCAAAATCAAAGAAGTGAGTACTTCATGAATGAATAAAATTTAAAAAGTTTATTAACAAACATCAATCGATTCAAATTAATTTCATAAAAACATATACATAGTAGGTACGACTATGGACATTGCATCTTCCATCTGTATACCACATAAGTGTCTACATAACCTGAGACCCGTGTACATTAGCCCTATATACTTATGTTACATGGGAGAATGATAACAATAGACATCTTCCATAGACAGGGCCGGATAAAAGGAATCAGTTGATAAACTCTTCAGGGGATCCTATTAGTGATATGTACAAAAAAAAAGCCAGTATCAGAGTTGCAAAGTGCTTAATTCGAGACGAGAGGGGCGGAGGACTTTGGACCCAGTCCCAAAGAGGAGACACCACATCTGGACCCAATCCAGCTGGAAATGGAGCCAAATAGGGCAATTCGTTCCCTTGATAACTGGTAAAGAGTGTGTGTTTAAATAGTCAGAGGGTCATCAGATATCATGTGCCCATAAAATGGATGGAAATAACATCACCAAATCCAACAACTTTAATGAAATAAATCAATGCTCCTCCATCAGTAGCCGGTCCACAGCACACCTCCACTGCCCCCATGAAAGGAAAAAGTACCTGTTTTTTCTACATATCACTGATAGGTTCCCCTGAAGTACATAGTTACATAGTTACATAGTTACATAGTTAGCTAGGCCGAAAAAAGACACAAGTCCATCCAGTTCAACCATAAAAAAAAAGAAATAATAAATAAAAATAAAATATATCGTACAATCCAATAAACCCCATTCTATACCCACAGTTGATCCAGAGGAAGGCAAAAAAAAGAAGAGCATGCTCCAATCTGCTACAGCAGGGGAAAAAATCCCTTCCTGATCCCCCTAGAGGCCATCAGATTTTCCCTGGATCAACTTTACCTATAAATGTCAGTACCCAGTTATATTGTATTGTACATTTAGGAAAGTATCCAGGCCTTTCTGGTTCTGGCTACTGAATTAGCCAGAACCACCTCTGGAGGGAGTCTATTCCATATTTTCACAGCTCTTAATGTGAAGAAACCTTTCCGTATTTGGAGATGAAATCTCTTTTCCTCTAGACGTAAGGAGTGCCCCCTTGTCCTCTGTGTTGACCGTAAAGTAAATAACTCAACACCAAGTTCACTATATGGACCCCTTATATATTTGTACATGTTGATCATATCCCCCCTTATTCTCCTCTTCTCAAGAGTGAATAAATTCAGTTCCTCTAATCTTTCCTCATAGCTGAGCTCCTCCATGCCTCTTATCAGTTTGGTTGCCCTTCTCTGCACTTTCTCCAGTTCCCCGATATCCTTTTTGAGAACTGGTGCCCAAAACTGAACTGCATATTCCAGATGAGGTCTTACTAATGATTTGAACAGGGGCAAAATTATATCTCTCTCTCTGGAGTCCATACCTCTCTTAATACAAGAAAGAACTTTGCTTGCTTTGGAAACCGCAGCTTGACATTGCATGCTATTATTGAGCTTATGATCTACCAAAACCCCCAGATCCTTCTCCACTACGGATTCCCCCAGTTGTACTCCCCCTAGCATGTATGATGCATGTATATTCTTAGCCCCCAAGTGCATAACTTTACATTTATTAACATTAAACCTCATCTGCCACTTAAGCGCCCAATTAGACAGAGCATTGATGTCAGCTTGTAAATTGGAGACCTCCTGTAAGGACGTTATTCCACTGCATAGCTTGGTGTCATCTGCAAAGACAGAAATGTTACTTTTGATCCCAGACCCAATATCATTTATAAAGATATTAAAAAGTAAGGGTCCCAGCACTGAACCTTGGGGTACACCACTGATAACCTTAGACCATTCAGAGTAAGAATCATTAACCACTACTCTCTGAATTCTGTCTTTTAGCCAGTTTTCTATCCATTTACAAACCGATATTTCCAAACCTGTAGACCTTACCTTACACATGAGCCGTGTGTGGGGAACTGTATCGAACGCTTTTGCAAAATCCAAGTATACCACGTCCACAGCCACGCCTCTGTCCAAGGTTTTACTTACCCCTTCATAAAAAGAAATCAGGTTTGTCTGACAACTTCTGTCTTTCATGAACCCATGCTGTCTGTTGCTTAAAATGTTTTTTTCCAGCAAGAACTCGTCTATGTGGTCTTTTATTAATCTCTCCAGTATCTTCCCAACTATAGAAGTTAAACTAACAGGTCTATAGTTACTTGGTAAAGACTTTGTTCCCTTTTTAAATATAGGCACCACGTTCGCCCTGTGCCAATCCAGTGGTACTATTCCCGTCATTAATGAGTCCCTAAAAATTAAATACAATGGCTTTAAAATTGCAGAGCTCAATTCTTTTAAGATCCGTGGGTGGATGCCATCTGGTCCAGGTGCTTTATCCACCTTTATTCTGTCTAAATATTTCTGGACCATATCACTTTTGAGCCATTGTGGATCATTCGGGGCTGTGTAAATACCACCCCCATTATGGACATGAGCTCCCCCATGCTCCTTTGTATACACAGAGCTGAAGAAAGTATTTAATAAATTAGCCTTCTCTTTGTCCCCTGTCACCCACTCTAGATTATTTTGTAAAGGGCCTACATGCTCAGACCTGACCTTTTTACTATTAATATATTTGAAGAATTTTTTTGGGTTTGTCCTACTATCTTTTGCAATCTGTCGCTCTGTCGTGCCTGCTGATGAAACGCGTTGACATCCATATTAGTGTTTATCAACTGATTCCAGCCCTGTCTATGGAAGATGTCCATTATTATCATTCTCTCATGTAACATAAGTATTAGGGCTGATGTACACAGGCCTCAGGGTCTCATGTAGACATTTATATGTTATACAGTAGGAAGATGCAATGTTTATAGTCCTACCTACTATGTATATGTTTTTATGGAATTCATTTTAATAGATTGATGTTTGTTAATACATTTTTGTACATTTTATTTAGTCATAAAGTACTCACTTCTTTGATTTTGGGGTTATGGTTGGCAACTAGTAAAGTCCTATTTTTCTTTCCTGTTTTCCAATTACCTCTGTGCACCAACCCACTCTCTCGGTCTCTCTCTCTCTCGGACAACCGACACATATACACAGATACAAACCGGGCAACAGATACTCAGGTACAGCAGGTTCGATACAAATTAGACCCCGGCCAAGCAATTACCTGTCTCTGGTGACCGCCGGCAGCCACTTCAGACACAGAGATAGACCAACAACGGAGATGGGTCACGTACTGGTAAGGTACTAAAAAGTATGTCTTACCGTACTCTGGAGGTGATCAGTTTCCAGCCCGTCCGTGTTGATCCACCTCGGCATCATTGCGATCGGATCAGAGTTGTCAGGAAATTAGATGTCTAATTTATGTCCCTAGAACACCTGACGGTGCTTCTTTCATGTTGGGTTTCTGTATGTGGCCAGGCTGTGTAAAAGTCTCACATATGTGGTATCATCATACTCAGAAGGAGTAGTAATTTTTGCTATGTACTGTACATGCTATGCGTTAGAAATATCATATAAATGGACAACTTTGTGTAAAAAAAATGTTTTCATTTTCTTTCCAGTTTCCGAAAACTTGTGAACAAAAATGACATGTTTAAAAGACTCATTATGCCACATAGAACATACGTTCGAGTGCTTGCTTTTCCAAAATGGGGTCATTTTGTGGGTATTTTCATTGTCTTGGGGTTCCAGGGCCTTCAAAAGTGTGATAGATTGTCAGGAAATTAGATGTGTAATTTATGCTCCTAGAACAACTGACAATGCTCCTTGCATGTTGGGCCTCTGTATGTGGCCAGGCTGTGTAAAAGTCTCAGACATGTGGTATCGCCATACTCAGGAGGAGTAGCAGAATGTATTTAGAGGTGTAATTTTTGGTATGTACATGCTACGTGTTAGAAATATCTTATCCAGGGCCGATCCTAGGGTCACAGACGCCTGGGTGCAGAAATATTTTGGGAGCCCCCACGTGGGCGTGGTCATCTTACTAACTCCTCCCCTTTGCAAATGTTTCTATGGCAACGACTCAAACACAGATATGCTCCCCTAAGGAGTCTTTGTTAAACTGGGATCCTCCCATGATCTCTTAACAATAAAGAGAACGAGATGGTCAGAGACTGCAAACATAGTACAAGAGATGGTCAGAGACTGCAGACATGATACAAGAAATGGTCAGAGACTGCAGACATGATACAAGAAATGGTCAGAGACTGCAGACATAGTACAATAGATGGTCAGAGACTGCAGACATAGTACAAGAGATGGTCAGAGACTGCAGACATAGTACAAGAGATGGTCAGAGACTGCAGACATAGTGCAAGAGATGGTCAGAGACTGCAGACATAGTACAAGAGATGATCAGAGACTGAAGACATAGTATAAGAGATGGTCAGAGACTGCAGACATACTTCAAAAGATTGTCAGAGACTGCAGACATGATACAAGAGATGGTCAGAGACTGCAGACATGGTACAAGAGATGGTCAAAGACTGCAGACATAGTACAAGAGATGGTCAGAAACTGCATAAATAGTACAAGAGATGGTCAGAGACTGCAGACATGATACAGAGATGGTCAGAGACTGCAGACATGATACAAGAGCTGGTCAGAGACTGAAGACATGATACAGGAGCTGGTCAGAGACTGCAGACATGATACAGAAGATGGTCATAGACTGCAGACATGATACAAGAGATGGTCAGAGACTGCAGACATACTACATAAGATGGTTATAGACTGCAGATATGATACAAGAAATGGTCAGAGACTGCAGACATAGAACAAGAGATGGTCACAGACTGCAGACATAGTACAAGAGATGATCACAGACTGCAGACATAGTACAAGAGATGGTCACAGACTACAGACATAGAACAAGAGATGGTCACAGACTGCAGACATAGTACAAGAGATGATCAGAGACTGCAGACATAGTACAAGAGATGGTCACAGACTGCCGACATAGTACTAGAGATGATCAGAGACTGCAGACATAGTACAAGAGATGTCAGAGACTGCAGACATAGTACAAGAGATGATCAGAGACTGAAGACATAGTATAAGAGATGGTCAGAGACTGTAGACATAGTACAAGAGATGGTCAGAGACTGCAGACATACTTCAAAAGATTGTCAGAGACTGCAGACATGATACAAGAGATGGTCAGAGACTGCAGACATGATACATAAGATGGTCAGAGACTGCAGACATGATACAGGAGATGGTCAGAGACTGCAGACATAGTACAAGAGATGGTCACAGACTGCAGACATAGTACAATAGATGGTCAGAGACTGCAGACATACTTCAAAAGGTGGTCAGAGACTGCAGACATGATACAAGAGATGGACAGAGACTGCAGACATGATACAGGAGATGGTCAGAGACTGCAGGCATGATACATAGGATGGTCAGAGACTGCAGACATGATACAAGAAATGGTCAGAGACTGCAAACATGCTACAGAAGATGGCCAGAGACTGCAGACATAGTACAAGAGATGGTCAGAGACTGCAGACATGATACAAGAGATGGTCAGAGACTGCGGACATGATATAGAAGATGTCAGAGACTGCAGACATGATACAAGAGAGGGTCAGAGACTGCAGACATGATACAAGAAATGGTCAGGGACTGCAAACATGCTACAGAAGATGGTCAGAGGCTGCAGTTATGATACAAGAAATGGTCAGAGACTGCAGACATGATACAAGAAATGGTCAGAGACTGCAGACATGATACAAGAGATGGTCAGAGACTGCAAACATAATACAAGTGATGGTCAGAGACTGCAGACATAGTACAAGAGATGGTAAGAGCCTGCAGACATGATACAAGAGATGGTCAGAGACTGCAAACATGATACAAGAGCTGGTCATAGACCACAGACATACTACAGAAGATGGTCAGAGGCTGCAGATATAATACAAGAAATGGATAGAGACTGCAGACATACTACAAAAGATGGTCAGAGACTGCAGACATACTACAAGAGATGGTCAGAGACTGCAGACATACTACAAAAGATGGTCAGAGACTGCAGACATAGTACAAGAGATGGTCAGAGATTGCATACACAGTACAAGAGATGATCAAAGATTGCATACATAGTACAAGAGATGATCAGAGACTGCAGACATAGTACAATAGATGGTCAGAGACTGCATACATAGTACAAGAGATGATCAGAGACTGCAGAAATACTACAGAAGATGGTCAGAGACTGCAGACATGCTACAAGAAATTGTCAGAGACTGCAAACATACTACATGAGATGGTCAAAGACTGCAGACATGATACAAGAGATGGTCAGAGACTGCAGACATGATACAAGAAATTGTCAGAGACTGCAAACATACTACATGAGATGGTCAAAGACTGCAGACATGATACAAGAGATGGTCAGAGACTGCAGACATGATACAAGAAATGGTAGGAGACTGCCCGATCAGTGCCCATCGATGCAGCCTCACCAGTGCCCATAAGCTTAGCCTCATCAGTGACCATCAGTGCTGCCTCACCAGTGCCCATCAATGCAGCCTGATGTGGGGGGTCAGCTGTGTCAGGATCTCTCACCTCAGCGATGTCAGCTCAGCAGGTCCTTGCATGGCCTCCTGGGGGGCTGATGCTCCTGGTCCTAGGGTCAAGTTGTTGCAAACCAGCATCTAGCCCCACAACCTGAGCCAGTCACGTGCGTCATGACTCCCTGGTGTGCCCTGCCTCTGCCTGCCTTCGAGACTCTGGGAGTTTCCTCTGCGCTGCTCTCAGTTCTCCACCCCCTCCCATTCTGCACAACTCCCCCTAGTCTGTTCAATCCCTCTTACCCCCATCTGCCCAATCCCCCATACCCCTAGTCTGCAGAAGCCCACCTCCCCCCAGTCTGCACTATTACCCCCCTCCCCTAGTCTGCACAATCCCCCCTTCCCCCAGTCTGCACAATTACCCCCCTCCCCAGTCTGCACAATCCCCCCTTCCCCAGTCTGCACAATTACCCCCCTCCCCTGTCTGCTGAACCCCCCCTTCGTTTGATAGGCACAGTGGCTGCATTTGATGGGCACAGTGACTGCATTTGATGGCACAGTGGCTGTATTTGATGGGCACAGTGGCAGCGTTTGATGGCACAGTGGCTGCATTTGATGGGCACAGTGGCTGCATTTAATGGGCACAGTGGCAGCGTTTAATGGCACAGTGGCTGCATTTGATAGGCACATTGGCAGCGTTTGATGGCACAGTGGCTGCGTTTTATGGGACAGTGGCTGCGTTTGATTGGCACAGTGGCTGTGTTTGATGGGCACAGTGGCTGTGTTTGACGGGCACAGTAGCTGCTTTTAATAGGCACAGTGGCTGCGTTTGATGGGCACAGTGGCTGAGTTTGATGGGCACAGTGGCTGTGTTTGATGGGCACAGTGGTAGCTTTTGATGGGCACAGTGGGCGTTTGATGGAACAGTGGCTGCGTTTGATGGCACAGTGGCTGCCTTTGATGGGCACAGTGGCTGCGTTTGATGGCACAGTGGCAGTGTTTGATGGGCACAGTGGCTGTGTTTGAGGGGAACAGTGGCTGCTTTTAATAGGCACAGTGGCTGCGTTTGATGGGCACAGTAGCTGTGTTTGATGGGCACCGTGGCTGCATTTGATGGGCACAGTGGCTGGGTTTGATGGGCACAGTGGCTGGGTTTGATGGGCACAGTGGCAGCTTTTGATGGGCACAGCGGGTGTTTGATGGGCACGGTGGGCGTTTGATGGGCACAGTGGCAGCTTTTGATGGGCACAGTGGGCGTTTGATAGGCACAGTTGCAGCTTTTGATGGACACAGTGGGCATTTGATTGGGCACAGTGGCAGCTTTTAATGGGCACAGTGGGCGCTTGATGGGCACAACTTTGTCACTTACTTACTTCCTTTATCGGTCTGGTGCAGTGCAGGGACTTGAGACTGGAGTCACTCGTCTCACAGCAAGGCACAGCACCTCTCTCTTCAGACATGCTCCGTTCGCTCCACCCCCTCTGAGCCACGCTGTCTGAAGAACATGGCAGAGGTGGGCGGAGCTTGTACACTAGCCGCGGAGGCAGCACGCAATGAATGCTGGGGAGGCCGCGGCGCGCTCTGAATGCTGGGGCGGCCACGGTCTCTCACTGATGTCACTGGCTGCTAGCTAGTCACAGTGTACATTACAGTGCTGGGGTGCGGTGCACCCCATGCACCCCGCTCAGGATGATTAAATAGAAAGATGAAAAACCGCGCTATCTAACAATGGTGAATGTAGCAGCCTGCACAACAATAATTGTATGGGAAAAACGTGAATAAATATAGAGTGCGGCGCTCCTAAAGTGTTTCAAAAAATTAATATTTGAACAGGTAAATAAATAAAACTATTAGAATATAGATTGTGAATGAGTAGTGAAAAATCAATATATGCTGAAAATTATTGATAATAAATATGCTGAAGGATATTAATAATAAATATTCATAATCAATTAGAAGTGATTATATGAGACAATAATAAAAAGCAACAATATTACACCAAAAATAGTGACATAGGTGTATGCAAAATATTATAAAGTGACTTGTGCGGCTTGTCTGAAGTTTTCAATCACCAACTGGACAAAATGCTTAACGACTTTCGTGGACTCAGTAGGCTTATGCCGTGTGAGTCAAACGTGCTGAATGGTGTTTAGACTACACCTAGATGAGCAGCTGTTCCAGGATTATGATGCAGTGAAGACCACGGATAAATGCAGACAGTGGACGCTCAATGGAAGCCCAAGGTGGGGGTGGTGGAAGGTGTACAGTGTAGTTCATCCCCAGCAGTATTACCGGCAAAAAAGGAATGAGGCCATATAGTGTAATACCGTATAGGCTAATAAAATTTATTTTTAAAAAAGCAGATGGGTACTCACATGTGCAGAGAAAATGCAAGCATATATGGAAAGAATTGGCAGCAGTGGCATCAGCAAATTAGTCTCCCACCCCGCTCAGGATGGGCCCTGATCTTATCAATGGTGTAAATATCTGGGGTGATTAAGCTCTAGTGGTGCATGCAATCCCAGGAAGTCGCGTCAGTCCAGACTGCATTTTAAGTGCATGGCAGCCCACATTTATATAAAGAAAACAGAAAGTTCTAAAGTAATTTCTCCTCGCAGGGGGTTCCCCCATTACTGCTGTAACTTGGTAGTTCAGCCTCCTGGCTTACTCACTGGCCCCTCCAGGCCCTTACGCCCAGGCCTTAGGTCTGTTCCTCAGACCAACAAAAAGTACCCTTCGGTCAAGCTCTCTTGCAGCTTGCTTAGGTTCAGCTTTGTGCTGCGCTGTCGCGGACTCTGTCTGCCTCCTGCAGACAGGTACACTCAAACTGCCACCTGCAGCCTTTCTCTGTTAGAGTAGATGGGAGCCCTCCTGACTCCCATACACAGACCTCGTGTCTGTAGGGTGGAGTCCTCCTGACTCCTGGGCCAGACCTCCTGTCTGCTGGGTGGAGCTGTCTATAAGTGGGAGCCCTGAGCTCTAACCCTGGGAAGAATATGAACCCAGCCCATAGGTGTGCAATCAGCATGCCTGCCTCTGAAAAATATCAGGCGTCCATTGTTAATACACACCGTGACACGGGGTCGCATCTCCACAATGGACAACTTTGTATAAAAAAAAGCAGGTTCATTTTTATTTCCACATTTACCAAAAACTTGTGGAAAAAATTACATGTTCAAAAGACTCATTATGCCTCTTAGAATATCTGTTGGGGTGTTTGTGTCCCACATTTGGGTCATTTTGTGGGTAATTTCACTGTCCTGGTGCTCCGGAGCCTTCAAAAGTGTGAAAGGGTTGTCAGAAAATTAGATGTGTAAGTTATGCTCCTAGAACAATGTAAAACTGTGTAAAAGTCTCACACATGTGGTATCGCCATACTCAGGAGGAGTAGCAAAATGTATTTTGGGGTGTAATGTTTGCTATGTACATGCTATGTGTTGGAAATATCTTAAAAATGGGCAACTTTGTGTAAAAAAAAAATAAGTTTTATTTTTCTTTCCAATGATTCCAAAAACTTGTGGAAAACAAATAACACGTTCAATTATGCCTCATAGAATATTTTTTTGGGTGTTTGTATTCTGAAATTGGGTCATTTTGTGGGTTATTCCACTGTCCTGGTGCTCCAGGGCCTTCAAAATTGTGATAGGTTGTCAGGAAATTAGAGTGTAATTTATGCTCCTAGAACACCTGAAGGTGCTACTTGGATGTTGGGCCTCTGTATGTTGCCATGTAAAAGTCTCAAACATGTGGTATCACCATACTCAGGACAAGTAGTAGAATGTATTTTGAGGTGTACTTTTTGGTATGTACATGCTATGTGTCAGAAAAATCTTATAAATGGACAACTTTGTGTAAAAAAAAAAAAAAGTTTTAATTTTCTTTCCATAGTCACCAGTATACAACTGAGCCCCTCCGATACACATAACAAAAATATATACCAGCCGTGGGGATCAACCACAGAGTGCATACAGTTACAGTGAATCCCTTGAGGGATTAGGATACTTACACCCCTAGAGAAATATGAATATGTAGAGTGAATTTGCTGGCTGTACAGTCTTGGGGAGAATAGGGATGTGGGGTCTGGTGCCAAATGCATCTCCTGGAGACATGTAATAGAAGAGCCTAAGCGTTTTGCCGTGTGCTGGACAGCCAGTCTCTTCACCCTATTTCCCAAGCCACACACATTCCATGATAATACTACAGAGACATAGGGTAGGCAACAAAAAATAATACTGTGAAAGGAATACAGAGTGCAATCGCAAAGCAATTATGACCAGGATACAGGGCAGGGAGCCCATAAACACCGGACGAGGGTAAAGAAGCTATTATAGGTAGACCTTGTGAGCACTGGCTCAATGTGAGCAAAACATAGCAAGGATCTTCTCAATGGATATCAGCAAAAGAAACGTTGGAGTCCGAGTATCAGATAGGGTACAGTACAAGCTAAAACTGCAGACCAACCTGGTCGGCCAACAAAACAGAAAAATAAAACCTTGTCTGCTTGGGACCATCTTCAGGGGTTCCTTCGTAGTTGGCCTGCTCACAGGGTAAACCCCGGGAAAATAAAGTGTAGAAACTGGAACAGACAATAAACAAGGTCACCACGTATTCCAGGGTCACCAGGTGCCTTCTGCCTGAACAGGAGATAAACATGAAACCAGTTTAAATAGCTCCAGCGATGTTGACAGGATTTAGATAGCCATCTGGCGTATGGTTGCATCCTCCCTCAGAGAATGCTCCTCTCTGTCCAGCCACTGCATCGCCAAAGAGGGTTTGTTAAAAAATTGGACTTTGCTTTTCGCCATTACGCAAAGGTGGCCAGGCTATAACATGGCATATTGCAAATCCAATGCTCGCAGACATTTCTTCATATCCATGAATTGAGCTCTTTGCTTTTGTACCTCAGCAGAGAAGTCAGGAAACAGCAATGTTTTAGAGTTATCAATAAGCATCTTGAACAAGAAAGGGCAAGGAGAATTACCCAGTGGCAAAGGTCTAACAGGAACTCTGTGGGCCCTTTCAACAGAAAACATATAGTAAGCAACAACTGCTCAGTGAAATGTATAGGGTTCCTTCCTTCCACTTTCTCTGGGATAGTGACATTGTTTCTATGCAGTAAGTCATCCAAATATGCTGCGTGTTTAACTGCAATAGAGTGAATATAGTTCATGTCTCATTTTATTGGCTCACTCATCCTTCAAAGTACTGAGCGGTCACGCAGCTTCTGCATATCTTGACGTATAATAAATGTTCAGTTTTAACCCCTTGATTTCAGTGGTGGAGGAATAACAGGAAGCAACAGCAGATAAAATGTCTCTTAATGTGGGCTTTGGCCCAGCCGGGTCCAGAGCCTGTGTAGGTAGAGGGGCAAAGATATCGACTGGAGTACTCAAAGTGTCCCACTCTTTTTAGAAGGCAGTTGGATCCTCACTGCAGTGATCAGTCTGGGAAGGTTCCTCCTTAGCTACTGGCTTAGCAAAAAACATCTGAGCCGCTTCTCTGTACTTCTCCTTGGTGGGTCAAGGAGGAAGCCCACCATCTTGTCCCGCATGGCCTGTAACAGAGCAGGTGTCCTTGCCATGTTTAGACAAACGATCAAACGAAAGCCCAAGTTATAAGCAGTCGCCTGGGTATGACAATTACCGCGGTAGGCAGAGTGGAAAGGGTGCCTTCAGGATCAATGTGCGGAGATTCAGCGGAGAGAGCAGACCAATTGCCCAACTACATCCGCTGCCAAGCCACGCCCCTGGTATCTAGCCTTTAGCCAACTGCATATCCACTGAACCACCAAAGAATTAAGTCCTAGCTTGTACAATTTTTTTTTATTAGATGATTATGTGGAACTGTATCAAATGCTTTGCTGAAATCAAGATAGGCTACATCCACAGCACCATCCTGGCCCAAAACACTAATGATACAGTCAAAAAAATTATCAGATTAGTCTTACATGATCTGCCCTTGGTAAAGCCATGTTGCATTGGGTCCAGCAAGTTGTGTGCTTGTAAATTATTAGTGATCCTTCTTTTTAGGAGTGATTTTATTAAACTGATTACGTTGTACAACAGATGCCAGTTCAAAATGGATCCAATCAAATGTATATCTTGATCATAAGTGGGCACAGTAGCTGAATTAGTACCTGTACTCTTATATCTCTTAATTGTGCCTGATGCAACAGAAGTCATTTTAGAAAATACATTTCCTGTAGGAATTTCCATAAAATAACGTAACAGTGACACAGTCACCTTAAGATAATTAGTCTAGATTGAGATGTGCATCTAAATCAGCTACACCTCTGAATAGTGGTCCGTGTTTGGAAAGGGGGAGTGCTATATAACTGTGTTTTTTTTTTTTTTTTATCTGCCTGGGGTTTGGATTTATAAAGACAATATATTCTACAAGTCTGAATGCTACTGTACAGGAAATTACAGGAGATGTAGAAAGTCAAATTCTGTTGCTTACACTAGTAGCATTTAAATACCTTATGAGGTTGATTTGCTAAAGACAAATAGTCTGTGCACTTTGCAAGTGCAGTTGCGCTCATTTTCTGCAAAGCTTAGTTAAAGCATGATAACTTCTGACAGGTTCTCAGACACAGGAGATACAATCAGCTATTCACTTCACTGGGTATATGTGAGGGTTTACATCCACTGATTTCCATCTTCCAATCTTGTGTGAGCAAAAATGCAGATTTTTTGTATTTTCCCCTCACCTGATGGTATTCTTTACAAAGGGAAGCTTTACCATGTTCACTAAGCTCTGTCGAAAATCACTTGCAAAGTTTACAGTCTATTTACCTTTAATTACACCACCCAGTTTATACACAGTTGCAGTGCTAGTGAACATATAATCGTGAACAAGAACGCATATAATAACTTCTATGAATTATCTTTTAAATGCAGTGCAAAAGAAACCTTTAGATCATAATAATAAAGAAAGATCATAACTGAATAACAATAAATTATTGTACAGGACAGTCCACACAGGGTATTGTAATCCTGTTACTAAAGTCCTCGTGGTGTTCCTATATTCGACACCCTCAGAAAGGAGTGATTGAAAAGGAAAGAAGGATCCTCCACCAAACTAAAAGACTGCCGCTTACCAGCTACTTTGATCCCTGTGTTAGAGAGATCAAAAAGGGCCTGTGGCATATCCCCCTGCCCGGGTCTCTATCCAGATTCCTCCAAGTATCTCTCACAATGTGTGGATACACCTGAAAATCCTGTCAGGGTGGTCCTTGCTCTCCTCCACAAACGTTCACATGAAAGACAAACGAGTATCCATAGCGCAATACTGTTGCTTTAAAATTTATTGTGTATAAAAACCATATTACACTTACATTAAGCATGTAGTCAATAGGCCAGTGTTTAAAAACAATCACGAGCCGGCCGGCTCTCTCTCTCTCGCAGCCCGTCGCTTCCTGGATGGACGGGGAATGGAGGTGACGTCAGCACGCCGCTCACCCTACGTCGTTTCGTCACAGAATGACTTCTTCCTTAGGTTACCTTCACATGTATTACCCTCCATCCTTGTTTCATATTGCGCTATATTTGTTTTTAATAAGCAATATTTAAATTCACAACATTTGTGCTGCCACAGCAGCCTGTTTTATTATTTGTTAATTATTGTGTTTGGTATCCCTCTTGTTTTGCTGTTAGCACAGCCCCTATTTGCCCACCCCTACCCTGCTACCAGTTCAGTGTTGTTCC
This sequence comes from Lithobates sylvaticus, assembly GCA_028564925.1. Taxonomy (NCBI): domain Eukaryota; kingdom Metazoa; phylum Chordata; class Amphibia; order Anura; family Ranidae; genus Lithobates; species Lithobates sylvaticus. The sequence continues at coordinate 60,695,741 of CM053033.1, read as the reverse complement.
TGTCCGTGTAGATAAGGGGGTTTTGGTGAGAAATTTCTTTTTACTACACAGGAAATGCCAAGAAAAACATTATATACAGTATCTCACAAAAGTGAGTACACCCCTCACATTTTTGTAAACATTTTATCATATCTTTAAATGTGACAACACTGAAGAAATTACACTTTGCTACAATGTAAAGTAGTACAGCTTGTATAACAGTGTAAATTTGCTGTCCCCTCAAAATAACTCAACACACAGCCATTAATGTCTAAACCGCTGGCAACAAAAGTGAGTACACACCTAAGTGAAAATGTCCAAATTGGGCCCAAAGTGTCAATATTTTGTGTGGTCACCATTATTTTCCAGCACTGCCTTACTCTTGGGCATGGAATTCACCAGAGCTTCACAGGTTGCCACTCGAGTCCTCTTCCACTCCTCCATGATGGAGCTGGTGGATGTTAGAGACCTTGCGCTCCACCTTCCGTTTGAGGATGCCCCACAGATGCTCAATAGGATTTAGGTCTGGAGACATGCTTGGCCAGTCCATCACTTTTACCCCCAGCTTCTTTAGCAAGGCAGTGGTAGTCTTGGAGGTGTGTTTGGGGTCGTTATCATGTTGGAATACTGCCCTATGGCCCAGTCTCCGAAGGGAGGGGATCATACCCTGCTTCAGTATGTCACAGTACATGTTGGCATTCATGGTTCTCTCAATGAACTGTAGCTCGCCAGTGCCGGCCACACTCATACGTCTATTTCCCAAAGACAACCTCTTAGCATGACGCTAAGTGCACTCAACTTCTTTGTTGGACCATGGCGAGGCCTGTTCTGAGTGGAACCTGTCTGGTTAAACTGCTGTATGGCCACCGTGCTGCCACCATGCTGCACCACCGTGCTGCAGCTCAGTTTCAGACTCTTGGCAATCTTCTTACAGCCTAGGCCATCTTTATGTAGAGCAACAATTATTTTTTTCAGATCCTCAGAGAGTTCTTTGCCATGAGGTGCCATGTTGAACTTCCAGTGACCAGTATGAGAGAGTGAGAGTGATAACATCAAATTTAAAGTGGTAGTAAACCCGCACTTTTTTTTTTTTTAAAACAAAAAAACCTGCAAGGCAACGGCATAATGAGCTAGTATACTGCATACTAGCTCATTATGAAATACTCACCTTAGAATGAGGCGCCGGTATCTCACCTGATCCATGCCGAGTGAGCTGACATGTTGCCTCGGCGTGTCTTCCGGGTATCGCGGCTCCGGCGATGTGAGTGGCCGAAGCCACAATACGTCACTCCCGCGCTTGCGCACGGGAGTCTTTTTCCCGGCAAGGTCTGGCAGAACTCAGCCGGGCCTTAACAGCGCATGCGTCGCATGACGTCAGCAGCTGCATGAAAAGTAAATATCTCCTAAACCGTACAGGCTTAGGAGATATTAATTGTACCTACAGGTAAGCCTTATTATAGGCTTACCTGTAGGTAAAAGTAAAAAAAAAGACCATACAACCGCTTTAACACACCTGCTCCCCATTGACACCTGAGACCTTGTCACTCCAATGAGTCACATGACACCGGGGAGGGAAAATTACTAATTGGGCCCAATTTGGGCATTTTCACTTAGGGTTGTACTCACTTTTGTTGCCAGTGGTTTAGACATTAATGGCTGTGTGTTGAGTTATTTTGAGGGGACAGCAAATTCACACTGTTATATAAGCTGTACACTCACTACTTTACATTGTAGCAAAGTGTCATTTCATCCGCGTTGTCACATGAA